>JAPMNP010676644.1:0-10765 GCA_029874935.1 Atherina boyeri | reverse complement strand
GAAGTGATGCAGCCATCATGTCTAATGACTACTGTACAAGCCTGGGGGGGATCAGGATCAGGTCCAGGATCAGGTCCAGGATCAGGTCTAGGATCAGGTCTAGGATCAGGTCTGGGTTCAGGTCTAGGTTTACAAACATGTGTCCAAAGAATTATATCCCAATTAACAACAGCAGGATTCATGGGGCTCAGATTGTGAAAAGGGGGTTCAGGGAACAGGAGACATCATTTTCACTCATGGATCGGCCCCCACAGAGTCCAGACCTGAAACCCATTGAGGATCTTTGGGATGTGCTGGAGAAGGCTTTGCGCTGTGGTCGGACTCTCCCATCATCAGTACAAGATCTTAGAGAACAATTGTTTCAACTCTGGACAGAAATAAATCTTGTGCTGAAGCTCGTGAAAATGATGCGACAGAGAATGCTGCTGGAATCAGAGCTGAAGGCGGTCCAACAAATTCTTAGAGTATGTGCCTTTTTTTTTTTTGGACAGGCAGTATATTATCCCTCCATTACCACCTGGCTTAGTGGGTCACTGTTTAATCCCCAAACCACTTTCACATATGACATCGATATGCAAACAGTACCAGCTTTAAAGTCATATGCAAAACAGTGGGGTGGGGGGCCAAAAGGAAGTGATAAATAGGAGGTAATACTGAGGTTCTTTGCTTCAGGCTTTAAGTTGCATTGTTGTTGACCTTACTGTTTTCAAGCCCACAGTCTGTATGTGCTGCCACTTTATTGCAAGCTAGTATAGTTAGCGTTGGTAACAAGGGCATTTATGACTCCCACACACACTTTGGCTTAATTACTTATTAAATATAATCCATGTGTTTTCTAAACCTTATTCATCCTATTCAAACCAAACATCAGTTAAAACAATAATCAAATGATTCAACCAGAAAGGAACTTGTCTTCTTTTACAGTAAATGTAGTATGGTGTTATTTTTACTGTATAATGCATCAGAAACTCTATAAAAAACAAAATATTCACACTACTTGCCCTGCTATCTTTGAAAACACTTTTGATCAAGTGTTAAGTTGTGAAATTCAGTTATAAACAAAAGAGACTGCGAGGTGAGAATTCAATTTGTAGACTTAAACCTGTTACATACTCCGCGAGAAGCGAGAACTTTGCTCTTGTTCTTGAAGCCACAAGAACAAGAGCAAAGTTGTTGTTCGGCATGTCATTTCATACTTCACAAGAAATATCCCTGGCGAAGTCCTCATAAGGCCCTCCCACTGCAGTATACGTCACGCTGTACAATATTGGTGGATTGATGGCAGGAACACACGATCGTTGCATCTGGATGGTCAAAGCAGCAGAAGTGTGTGTCTTTATATGTTTTTAGGGAAGTACGGTAAAGCTTTTCATTCTTCCTCACCGCCTCGGCCATTTGTTCATCGCATCGACGTCGTATGTCGGCCGGTAAACATAATACTTATATGATATATTTATTATCTTTATGCCGGTAAACTCTACAGAGCAGAGTTTTTTGTTTTTTTTTTCCCCCTGGTGTAATGACAAAGTTGTTATCCCCGACTGAATCTATATCACCCGATGCAGGAGCGCATTGGGGGATACGGTCTCTGGCAGAGTGAGAATAACTGGCTGCCAGAATGTGTATCCCCTATATGACCAAACATCCTCATATTTACTGCAGTATTTGGGCAGATTTAATGTATCTTAGATCCAAACACATGATGGTCAGATATATTATAAGCCATGACAGCAGATTTTGATGGGAAATAGTTTAGGTCACAGTACAATTGTTTTGGTTTTTTAGTTTCTTTGCCCAATCACCACAGTAAAAATGAGGCAAAAACCAACAAACAAAAAAAAACTTGGCTTCGGGTCTGTTTGTGTTACCACGCCCCTCAAGTTTCTGACCAATCAGGCAATACTTCTCGGAACTTCCACGAGAAGAAAGTTCTGCGCTGCTGAAGAGTCGAGAACAAGCCGCAAGCTGTTCCCTTTCACGTCCATCAGAACGAAATGACGTCATTTTGTTCTTGTGGCCCCGACAACAAGAACAAAGTTCTCGTGAAGGATGGGCGTGCCTTTAGATGATGACTATCCAAAGCAGGGATGTGTGCTAATCTTTGGGATGTGATTTTTGAAAAGGAAAAAAGAAAAAGAAAAAAAGAATCTGATGATAAAGCCTTACAGTTGTAAAGCCTCACGTCCCTGAGTTCAGTAGTGGTTAGAAACACTGCGGCCTTGTTCATATGACATGCAAATAATTGTCACATTCTGTTTCGGCTTATCTTCATCCCCTGAATGAAATGTGTACTCCGGCTTAACCATCTTCTCCATCACATGACTCCCCTCCAGTTTATTGGAATCATGGAGGCGAGATCGTTTATCAGGCAGCATCCTGCCAGACAATCAGCATGTTTCTCTTTAAAAAAACAAAAACAAAAGATAAAGCTCATTATTGAGTTTGATCACATTTCTCCTCCTCCTTTCCTCTCATCGTGGTGTTGGTGCTTGTTTGACTCATCCTTCTAATTTTGTGTCTTCATAAAAAAACACTGTTCTGCCCTCAGTTTGACATCATGCAGAAAGTTGTGTACAGTAGTGCCCCCCTCTGGCCTTATCACAGAATAAGTATTCATCAGGAAAGTTACTTCAGATTTGTGTGGATAAGTTTGAGATGAGCTGCTACTTTTCAGTGGATCATAGTTCTGCTTGGAGGCCTTACAAAGCATCCCGTAAGTGTTGTTTTTGTAACCAGTGTTCCCTGGTGGTTGTTGGCTGGGAGAGGAGCTGGAAAAAGACTTGAAGTTTGTTTTGGTGTTTGTTTCTCTGAGGCAGTCTGGAGTGAGCAAGGCAAACAGTCAGTTTTCACATTTTTGGTGTTTTTTTTTCAGTAGATTAGATTCATGTACTCATTATTAATGTTATATTTCCTTTGTTATTGAATTAACCAATCACAATTTTAAGAGAGGTCCTTTGTTTCATAATATATCTTTAATGTGTTCAGAATTTCTACGTAGCTGTTGACGTTCACAGTCAATGCTGGAGTTTAGATCGTTTCTAATTATGTTTTTTTTTTCTAAAAGTTGCTTCAACTCTTGGGACTGCTTAATAAGGAAACTAATAGTGCCCCCAAATTTAACCGCTATATGCTAGTTATCATAAGATAACACGCTTTATTTTTCTCAGTCACGAGAGGCCAAATTTCAAGTTTAGTTCAGCTCAGTCGGTGCATCAGCCACACAAAAATATTTCATAAAACACAGAAGACCATAAACTCTTTTTTTTTCCTCCATCAAATATTAAACTTGGACTCACAAAATGAAATGAAAACGCACTGAAAGCAGTCCTCATTTTTTCAGATTGTTTTTCATATAATTTTTGGCATATTTGTGTTTGTTTATCATGAGTTTTAGATATAAAATAGATGAGTCCATAATTTTTTTTATTCCATCTAATATTTAACAGAGGCACTCCAAAATATTTCCCAGCTATTTTTTTCACACATCTCTTTAATTATTATCCTTTTTTTATTTATTTAATTTAAGTAACTCATCAGGGGGGCATTTAATATAAAGACAAACATAAATACCCACAGTCACACGGGTCTGGACCCCACTTTTAGCTGCTTACATTTCTAGTTTTATTATTGTTTTGATTTTGCAGTTTCTTGCTGGTTTGTTTTGCAGCCTTATACAACCTGTGGAAAAGATTTGGGAACCATCGAATGCTTTATTTCAAACATGTTATGATGAGGGAAAAAAAATAACTTAATGCTTCAGAAAGTAAAAAAGTGAATAGATAAAAGTAAAAACTAAGCCAAACAGGAGTTATAATACCTTAACATGTTCAAACAGAAGAAGGAAGAAGCTTGTTTAAGCCATTCTTTTCACCAATAAACATCACTATTACTTCCTGTTTACGTATACCAACGCTAACAAAAACATAAATAACTAAATAAGTATGAATATTTGATGACACCCAATCACAGCCCCTACTCCGCTTGTATCTTACAAAAATCCTATTCTCACAAGGCTTTTTAAATTGGACCATGCTTTTATTGTTTTAATCTTAATTTCTTTTTTTTTGTTTGTGTCCCTCCCCGATTCAACCCTCCATGGCAGTCTCAGACCCAGCTGTTGTTGGTTTGTATTCACAAGGGAAATATGTGCTGTGAAAGTTTATTTGATGCTTGCTGAGACAATTGGAGTCCAGTGATTTATTTGCCACTTAAGCTTGTTTCGGGTATTTGTGTTACGTCTTGGTTATTTGGGAGCCCCGGTTGGAGCAAACCCATTTGCTTTATGACAAACATTTTCTAATATCATGTTTGTTGGTGGTTTGTTATCTTTGTTTTGCTTAACCCTTAACATTTTTGGAGCTGCAACCAGGGCTAATTAAGAGGAAGTGTTCATGTAGATGTTTTTCAGTTTGTTTAGTTGGTTTATTTAATTCATTAGATTTTCTTTATTGTTTTATGTTTCTATTTGTGGGGACAGCAGCATGAGTGGTCGGGCTCCGGGCTGTAAGCCTGTAGATGCTGCCGGATCATCAGTCTGTTCAAGGGGGGAGATGATGGAGGAAACAGAGAAGCAAGCTATGTCCCAGCACATAAAGAAACTGAAGAATGAACTGAGAGGTTTGAGAGCAGCGGATGGGAAAAGTCGCTCAACTTCAGCAGGAGCTACTGGAAGGGAAACAGAAATGTGCAGCTGGATAGAAAGCTGCCAACGTTTTCAGGGAGACTGGAAACTACAGGCTCTGACTTCAGATGAGTGGATTGACCAGACGACAGAGACTTTGTGCAAATGAGAGGTAGGATGGAGAAGAAGTGGGCTCAATCTGTGTTTGACCATCTGGAAGGAGCAGCACGCACCGGGATGAAGTTTCTGCCAGCTGATCAGAGGGAAGGGGTTTAGACGTGTACGGTTGTTTTCGTGATCATATTTTACNAACAAGAGGAGGCTTTGGTTGATTATTTTCATTCTTGATAGATTTGATGGGTCAGATTATTAAAACAAAATCTCCCCGGTCTGTTATAACTCATGGTCTGTTTGTGGGGCTAAAGCCGGACTTACTAGATGGATGGCCATTTATGTATAGATAGGCTGAAGTTCCTTCTGATTACTAATGAAATGGAAGCCCGTTGTCGAGGTATAGGTTCAAGCTCTTCGGGAATATGCAGAGTTGAGGTCTTTTATTGAAAGCTCCGCAGACACAGTTGGAGGTGTGTCTGCTCCCGTAGCCCTCATCTCTGATAACAGCTGATGGAACGCGGTTTATTTCAAGCATGAAAAATGTCGGGTATAGCAGCTTGTTCTGGGAAAAATCACAAAGTTTCTCCTTATGAGATGTCCAGGCCGACGTAAAACTAGAACAGGTCGGTGTGTAGAGTCACACGGTGGCGGGAGGATTGCACAGCTCTAATGGGTAGATGTTGGCCAGATAGTTGGGGAGCGTTGTGGGAAAAAATGACTAGAGGTGAGAAAAGAACTGGTCCAGATTTTGGGATTTGAAATGAATCAAGAATTCAGGAGGTAGTAAGACCACCTACTGAATTTGACCGGAGCATAGAACCGAGTTATATTTACTCCAACTCCAAAGATGAACGTTGTTATTTTCATTTGTTTTGGGCAGTTTTTTTGTTGCTAAGTGACCATGTTTTGACTTGTGTTGAAAGCTGAACCAGTAATACGCTGAATTTTGATACACTTTAGGGTCTTATGTTCTTTTTTACAGCTTTACAAAAATCATGGTTCTTTATAAAACAAGAAAAGTCACACCTTGTCTGTATCAGAGGTGGTCGCTTAGTAAGCGACCTTATTTTCAAGGAAAAATAAGCCCTCTATGTGACTCATAATTCTGAATGAGCATCAGGGCGTTTAGACAAGGAAAAAGACATAAAATTATAATGAAGATTTTCTTTTTCCTCAATGCCTCTTGTGTTTTATCCCATATGCAGTGCTGCATTGCTAATAAGGAAGTGCTGCAGGAATCCTAACATAATTAAAATTTCAATTTTGACCAGAAGTTACGGTTTCTCATGTAAAGCCCTGGAGTGGCCTCCTACAGGAACCAGACTTCACTTTGTCCCTTTTATAACAAGTCTGGAAGGAACATTGTTCCCTTAGAAGTGATCATGAGAGTACAGATTACTGAGATGAATCACAGACGGTGAGGGAGAAACAAACACTTTTTATTAGTTCCCTGAAAAGACGTAAAACTATGTGTCACGCTGCTGCTGTTGGACGGAGAACATGCCACTTATTAGCAGAATCTCTGGGTTATTTGCTCAGATTTAGTGAAATGGATGGGTCTATCTGTAGTTTAGCTTGGTTTAAAGATGAAACACGCTGCTTTCCCCCTTGTTTTTCCTTCAGTGTGGAAGCTTAAAATCCTCTGCAGCATATGCCATTCTGACTGATTCCTTTAAGTGCAGGACTGTGCAGATGGAATGGAAATTAGAGTTTCTGCTACTTTATTTGTCAGTAATATGAACCTAAAACAACTGCAGCAGCTTGCCTCCTTTCCTGTTGCTTAATTCTAAACTGCATATAAATACTGTGTGGGAATTTTTCTTTCTTTCTTCATTTTTTCCTCTCCTCATTACACCGGAGGCTTTGGTGCTCAAGCCGTGGTCTCAAACCATGACATCCAAAATGGCAAAAGCCTCAGCAGGTGTTGCCTGAAGTTGAATTTTAGTCGGCCTCCACGTTCGTTTTTCCTTTCAGTCAACTCGCTTACAGAGAAAGTGGAATTGCGGAATCATACTCTGATATTAACAACACAGTAAATCGCATTTACATAACAGTAAATATGTGTATTGTAGATACAGATTATGGGTGCGGATTGAGTGTATCAGAGTGGCCATCTGTCAGAATATAAAGTGTATTCATACATCCAGAATAGATGATTCTTTCCGCTTTTTAAAAGAAAATTAAAATGAGACTAACTTCATTAAGATCAATTTAAAAAGATTCTTACATGTCCTTACACACAAAGGTCTCCTCCAAATAAGATGAGGCAGATTGATGCATACCAAGCTGATAAATGCAAATCTCTAAAGCTTGGTTTAAAAAAGTATATTTAGTAAAGGTTTCCTCATTTTGCTTTTGCAGCAATTGGGCGGAGCGGGAGGTCCAATGCAGCCCGGTCAAGTTCCCCCAAACCAGAACTTTCTCAACAGGCCCCCCGGTCCTATTCCCGTTTCCCACGGTAACGTCCAGCAGCAGGTAAATAAACCCGCTGTGTGTTTGCATGTCTGGATGTTTTGTTTTGTTTTTTTTCCCACATCTCACACTGCCTGTTGTTGAGATATTGACTGCGTGAATGCTTGCTAACTTATGCATGCCTCGTGGTAACTCTGTCCTCTTTTCTTTTCTTTTTGTTCCTCACTTGCACTACTCTTCCCCCTCCTCTTTCTCTCTGATCTGTCCTGCATCCAGTCTGTGGTGGTGGGTATGCCCCCCGTTAGTCAGGTCTCTATTATGGAGGAGCAGCAGAGGCAGAACAACATGGTGAGAAGCCAACAAGATCTTGAGAAAATATGTTCGGGGGATGCCTTGAAGAATGATATAATATTATATGATATTATATAATGTAATGCAATATAGTGTATATTGTAGTATAATACATTTTATTTTAGCAGTATTGTAGTCATAGTAACAGTAGTATTATTTAGATGATTTAAGTATTTTTCTGTCATCCTGATTTTTACCCACACTCCTTCACAATGTAAAGAATTGTTTGTTTGAAACGTACATGAACACAAGGCTAAGCATCAGGCTGGCAGACTGACAATTTCCTAAACGCATGTCACTGATGAATGCGCCTGATGTAGCATGCCCTTAAAGCAAAATATGTTTAATTAATAACATGCATGTGCAAGCTTGTATATTTTATTGAATAGGAGCTGTTTGTATTCATTATGATGTGATAGACCTCATCGGGAGATACAAGCTCACATATTGGTGTCATCTAAAGACTATAGGGAGCAGATCTCAGCTTTATTAGTAAATAGCCTTGGGACGGTTAGCATAACTTGGTATCAAAATCTGCACAAATTCTCATTCTTGTTTAAATGTTGTTGTGTTTTATAACTTACATATATGAATAAAAGTATGCCCACATCACATTTCTTTCCACTAAACATAAGATATGCAGAATAATTTGCTCTATATCTCTATTACTCTTTATTTACGTCTATTTCAAAACAACACTTTGCTGTTTTTGTACTGTAGACTTCACACTAACACTCTCTCACGACTACTATTATCGATATCAAGGCTTTGTTTTGGGTAATCTTGCTCAACAAATTGTAATGTGACAATTTAGGAGAGTAGTTAATCTGCATGGCTTTCCCTTCAGATGACAATGAGAGCAACCGGCCCAACCAACCAGCAGCCAGCAGTCAGCGGAGCTCCACCCAACCAGGTTGCACAGGGCGGGCAAACCCAGCCTCAGGGTCCTATACTGCGTCTCTCAAACCCAGGAGCCAATCCACAGCTTCGCAGCCTTCTTCTTAGCCAGCAGCAGCCAGTAGGAGTTCAACAAACAGCTTTTAAATAAATTAATGTCACACAGCATTTCAAATAAACACAACTTTAAAACTCTGCAGATGTTAATGTTCATCTTATGTATCCTTGCAGCAAGGCGGGGTGTCTCACATGCAAGGCATGATGTCTCATCAAGGTTTAGGACAGCAGTTGGTCCACCCGGCGCCAGGAGGGGGGGCTCAAATGCAAGGACAGTGGAGGCAACCCTTGGCAGGTCAGCATGCACCGTATATGGAGGCAGAGACAGAAATATTTGACTGAGCAAGATGTGAAAAATCTGCTCTTATCAGTCTGTCACTCTGCATCTAAGATAAGATATCTAAAGGTCACATTTCTAAAACGGGACAAAGTCTTTTGTCCCTAAACAACCGAAGCATCAGATGTTGAAAATTGGACGTAGAAATATCTCTTGCTTAAGATCTTTCGATTAAATGTATCACTCTACATCTTGACTTCGCTTTACTGCAGACATTTCTGTCAAATTTACAGCAATGAGATGCATTGACTGCTATTTGCTGCCGTTAGATCGAACTGAGCAGAAGTTCTGATTCTGTATGTATTGATTTAACACTCATTTTTAAAGAGTAGTATTGCTTTTTTATTCTGTCGCAAAGTTGTCTTAGTGTTTTAAAGAGGTGATATACTGCATACTCACACCGCATCTTCCTAAAGGGAAAAACGTGTCCCCTGTCTGAACTCATTGGCCTCAATTTGTGTTTATTTTAAGCAACCCATGTGAATCGGGCCTAACAAATATCCTCAATAAAAAACTGCTGTGTCTACACAATCTTATGTCTGATCGCCAATTGTTAGTCAGGTTGGTCTTTACTAGAAAGAAAGAGCAGGAATCCATACATTTCCCATAAATGCCTCCTCTCTATAGCGAAGAACAGATTCTAAAGATATTTTTCTTTCTTTCCATATGCAGGTCAGATGCTGATGTCTGGAGGTCAGAGAGGAGCCGTACCCCAACCCGGGATGCCTCAAGTCTCCAGCATCATGGAGGATGAAGTCCTCATGGATCTTATCTGATCAGCCGCTGTGGACATAGGAGCTTTTCTTTCTTTTTTTAATTTTTTTTTTTATTTTTTAGTTGAAACTCAGCAGCCTTCTTCCAGTTTGGACTCATGAATCGGCTGTTTCTTTCCTGCTACAAATGTTCAACATAATTAAGGAATGAATCATAAGTAGTTTCTTCTTCTGTTTTTTTTTTTTTCTCGTTTTTTTTTAACGGGACTGAGCAGCTGGAGTTAATTAGGGGCAGACAATGCAAGCATTAGTTTTTCACATAAATGGTCAAACCGTGGGCAAGCTAATCCTTCATGCTCCACACTGGATTGAGCCTGTGGAAAGAGTCAATTATACTACTCATCTACTTGTCTGTAAGTTTAACACATTATCATTGCAATCTGAAGAAGTGGGTTTTTTCCCCTTTTAATTAAGATTTGACTTTTTCTATCTTTTTTTTTTATTATTATTATTATTCATCAAGTTGTTTTATGGGAATGAAATAAAACCAAGGAGCATAGATAAATGAAGTGGTTTGTTGCAGGCGGTGATGATGTGCTTGTGTTGGCCAGCCCAAGTCTTCCCAGCCTGCAGCCTCTGTGTTCCTGCAGCCTGGACCTTTTAAGGTGGACGAGAGAGAGAAAGAGAGAGAAACTGAAATAGACACAGTAATAGATAGTTCAGTGTCTCTTTCTGCCAAATAGTGTCACAGTGTTAATTTTAACTACTCCAATATGTCGTGGAACCATAGAGGGGCCTCCTTTTGCCAACTAGTTCTACCAGATGGCATCAGTTGGCCATGTTTCCATTGGCATAATGTACAATCAGGCTGGCCGCGTGTGTGAATGGCACCGGCTCCATATATGCACTCAGTCTGCTTTCACAACACACCCTCAGATGCATTCGTTTTCAATCCTCCACGTCAACAAAAACACGGACCTGTCGTGTTACCTGATGGTGACGCGGCTGCTGGAGCTGCCGAGCAGGAGGAGAGGAAGACGCATGAACTTTCCACACAAACGCGTTCTCATATGGGTTTGTGCAGTTACTTGAACACACTGTGTACACATGCACGCTCCCCGACAGGAAGTGATGTCAGACCCTGTCACCTGGGAGACAGAGACGGTTGCTAAGAGACCGTGACAGTGGGTTCTTGTTTCTGAGCTTTTCCTCAGCTTCGCTTTCACATGGACTCACACAGATAGACACTAGTCCCTCAGTGGC
>JAPMNP010676639.1:0-10463 GCA_029874935.1 Atherina boyeri | reverse complement strand
CTCGGGGCCCTGGGAAGTCCGATCCACTTTTCCCCCCACTACCACACCAGTGGCGATAGTGCAAGTAAACATCACCGATTTAACCCTTCGATGCATATTATTCGATGCATGCATATTATATATTAACAAAGAACTTGGGGCAAAGTTATGAGCTTGAATAATCATTCAATCATTGCATTCTGTTCTATTAATATTGCACATATCAAGCCAACATATTTGGAAGAGGAACTGCAGATCTGTTTGAACCTTAAGTCTTATAAAAACAAAACAAAAGAAGAGCTTTACATACATCTATGCTGCTCATCTCTTTACAAGTATCCTGTATCCGACCCTGATAAGGCCTCTTCTGCCACACCACTTGTTAGTTTATCTGATGCTCAGATACCTCTTTAAGCGATAATAAAAGTTACCTACATGTAGCCATGAAGATAATGACAGACTAGTGATCTTGATATATCATCCCTTTATTGAGAATACCACACACCCATGATAACATGATAAGATAGAGTAATCCATCATTTCAAATCAAACAAGAAGCTTTCAAGCAAAGATCAAGAATGAGGCTCAACTTCCTTTTAGAAAAGGTTTCTCTCCTTTGCCACAAAATAGGACCTGCTTTCAAGATTCTTTAACAATATTGCTTATGGTATGTAGTTTAAAAGTAGTACAGAATTAGAAAATTATGCACTTTAGTAGTTTCCAAAATGTTCAAGTATATTTTAAATTTCATTTTTCTTTTTTTTTCTTCATTTTTGCATAAATGTTCAGAAGACTTTAGTGTTTGTAGTCACTGCAGTGTGTCTGTCAATCTCCATTTTATCACTGCCCTGAAACAAAATAATGACATGACATTAGTAAAACAGAATAATGTAAATTCAGATCCACATTTATGATTAGCCAAACTGTTTACGTACCTTATATCGTACCAAACACAGCATGCAGTCTTCAGGATGTGGCAGCAGCAGTAGTAGCCATGCTGCCCACTTTCTGTGTGGCATCTTTCTTTGCCTGGTGGGCCTGTAGCACAGCAACAGCTTCCTCTACCTGAATGAGCATAACAAACAACAGTAAAGATACTGTTTGGTGCGTGTATCTTATTGTCAATATGGCAAACGTCAGTGACGTACCTTTGAACGTAGAGATTCATGAGACTCCAGCATATGGAGCAACTCAGAATTGTCAATTTCCAACAGCATGCCTGTGATTTTTCCTGCCAGGTTGGCATGCATGGACTGAATCAGCGGGAAGAGACGCTCCCCTGTTTAGAAAGAAAAAAGTAAATGAATGAGTATAAATCAGGTGTTAAAGCTCATTGACTGTGAAAGTGACTCTTACCTAACATCTGCTTCTGCTCCTGAGGGGGTGCAGCAGCCAGCATTGAGGCTGTGAGAGGCTCCTGGCCCTGGACATGCACAGCTGGCTGAGTCTGGAAGGGTAAGATAAAAGTCATTTTAGTGAAGATTATTTATAGATTTGGGTGTGTAATATGACAGGATGGTGATTTAATACCTGCTGTAAGGCAATAGGCTGCACCACCTGGGGGTTGGGGTTACGGACGCCGGTGGCATATTTGTAAGGAGGCATGGCCCGGGGACCAGGGACTCCCATTGATGGACGAGGAGCCATGCCTTGACCTGTAGCAAGCAGCAAAGGGGGAAAAGGGAAGCAGTTGCTTATTAACCAAACAAATGGGATTCAGTGAGATGATAATGATAATTTTTATCAGTAAACGCACCCCGTGGACCCTGTGTATTGCCGCTAGGAGTCATGTGTCTGAGGCTGGAGCGGGGTCCTGGCTGACGCAGTGAGCTGGGTATTCCTTGGAAATTTCCTGAGAGAGATGAAGGTACAAAAAAAATGATAAAAAACCTCATAAAATCTACATGCTTATGTCTGCAATGTTTATGTTTATAATGTTGCTCACCTTGACCTCGACCACCTTGTTGCTGCCATCTGGGGTTGGGCCGAATTTGAGCCAGCTGATTGGGTGCATAATATGTTGTCCTATTCTGAGCCTAGTGGGCACAAGAAAGGGAAATGTATTGTTTAATGGCAATAAACAAAATAAAACACTGATTAAATAAACTATGTTTTAACACATTTTGCACCAACCTGCTAGCAGGTGTAATGAAGTTAAATTCTATAATATTTCAATTGTGAAAAAGGCTACCTTTCGTGACATTTCTTATGTCCAGCAATGTCATTAGTAGATAATCATATGATGCTGGTTTTCAAGCATGCTGTGGATGGATATTGTTTCTAAATCAGTGCCTAAATGATTGTTATCACCCATTCTGTATTTGATTCCTGCACCTGCGGCACAGCTGGCATGAAGTAGCCACTTGTAGGCTGGAACTGATTGATGATGGCGTTAGCCGGCATAGCCCTCATGCCAGCTATACGTTGCATGTACTGGTTGGTGAGGTGGGCTTTGCGCTCTTCTTTGCGCTGAGCAAGAGCCACATAGAGGGGTTTGGAGCCAACGATGCGTCCGTTCATCTCAGTCACAGCCTTGGTGGCCTCTTCAGGGGAAGAGAAGCAGACAAAGCCAAAACCCTTCGATCGGCCCTCTTCTAGCATCACCTAACATATGGATAGATATAGTCTATGGATGTATATTCACAAAGTAAATATGCTTCTTCTAGGTGTTTTAAACCATCAAACAGATTTAGCTCACCTTAGCACTTGTAATGGACCCGAATGGAGAGAACTCCTTACGCAATTTCTCATCATCAATGGTGTCATCCAGGTTCTTGATGTAAAGATTAACGCCCTGAAAAGAAATGAAAACTTTAAATAACAAACATTAGGGGTTTTTTAAATTTAATTTCAATTTTCAAATCAAAATATAGGATTTCTTGGATTAATCTAGTTTCTACAGACCTGATAACGACTGATCCTTTCTTGTTTCAACAGCTCAAACTTCCTCTTCAGCTCTGCCTGCCGTTCCATTTTCTTCTGAGCTCTGCCCACAAACACAGTCTTGCCGTTGAGCTCGGTGCCGTTCATTTCTTCTACAGCCTTTTGATCAAACCACATTTATCTGAGAACACTTCTACCAGGTAGACATGCTCTTGACACATTTCTGTGTGTCTGAAGTACCTTGTTAGCATCCTCATGTTTCTCATAACTAACAAATCCAAACCCTCTGGATTTGCCTGTGGAGTCTGTCATCACCTTCACGCTGAGTGTTTTACCTAAAAAAAATTTGGATATGAAATCACAGAACTTGACTTGAGCAACAGATGTGAAAATCTCCTTAACTTACCGTATTTGTCAAAGAGCTCCTTCAACCGTTCATCATCCATATCGTCCCCAAAGTTTTTGATGTAGACATTGGTAAATTCCTTGGCTTTGGCACCAAGTTCAGCTTCCCGTTCTTTGCGAGATTTGAAACGACCCACAAACCTGAACATAAAGAGCAGCAAAAAAAAAAAACATTCTTGTAAAGCAGTCCTGACAAAGCAGATTAAGTAAATTAGGCTCCATCTTTATTCAGTTCTTTAATCTTGAAACACAAGCTTCCAGATAGGCAAAAGTAATAATCTGTACCCACAAGCACAAAAACAAGGACAGCATCCACAAGACACATTCACAGATACATTACACCTTGTGATTCATCATTCCTGAGGTCAACAATGACAAAATAAATTTTAAAAACAAAATATGGCACAACTTTCATTAATATCACAAAAAGCAAGTGGATATGCTGGCATGCTAGACATCACCGTGACAACCAACTTAATTCTTGGTCCAAAACCTGATGAGGTGGATGGAGGGGGATGGAGGAACAGAGTCTCACAGAACAAGGGAAAGCTGAGGAGGACCAAATGATCTTATATACCTTGCTACGAAGACCTCTCCCCTTCTGCCATCCAGAATTGCATTCCTGCATTCGATCCATCACTAAAACACACAAGCGTTGTCATACACACACACACACACACATATTCAGACGCTATGATGGGTGACCGGTGTGTGGACAAATGAGGCAACAGAAAATGCATCTGGCAGGAAAGAAAAGTAAGAGGTTTTAGTTGGTTATTGCTTAGTTCAGAGGTTTTCTTCAAACTGGCGGAAGTAAGGGATGAGTGTATTAGTCATTATTCACACACAAGCTCACCAACTGGAAAAAAAACACAAGAAGTCAGTTCACTCAACACAAATGCTGAACAGTCAGGTTTATACATTCAACATGAATATATCTTTTACCCCTGTTAACATAAGCTCAGTACATACAGCACCCTCTGAATCTGGACTGTTAAATAGCGTTGATGTGAATGTAGAGTACAGCCGAATCCTTCAAAAAAGACTTAAAGAACAATAACAACAACGAACACGAGAACAAGACGATCAGACACTCACACCTTGCGGTCATTCAGAAGCATCCCGTTCATCTTCTCAATGGCACGATCGGCTGCATCCTGGGTCTCGAAGTGGACAAAGGCGTAACCCTTGGAGCCATTTTCATCACACACCACCTTGAGGACATGAAGACTTGTAGGTAAATATGGTTATAAATACAGATGCACGGAGCTTTTAAGCAACTGCTGGACATTTTGGGCAAAGAAGAAATGCTTTAGTGTAAAACTAGCTCTTTGAGCTAGTTGATGTGCCAGCATACAGAGAGGCTAATTAGCAATGATTTTGCATAAGTCATGGGAAAAACTGAACATAGTCCAGCAGTGCAGACAAATGGCATGAAATGGATCACACATTCAGCAGAAAGACAAACACATGAGAGGAAAAGCAACAGTAAAATAACTCCAGGTGGCATTGGACACTAGTATGATAAAAAAAAAGATATTGGACTTTATCATCGACATTGGCATTATAACCCAGTATTGGGTTTACACAAACTTTAAACATAAATCCACTGGATGTTCAAATTTGGGTTTTTGAGAATGTCAGTAGTTTCAAGGTAAATCCAATCAAATCCAAGGGGTTGCTTGTATTACTTTTTAATTTCCATTTTCTATTTTGGTGAAGAAATGTTTCCCAGAATATGGAAGTATTGCTTCAAGTAACATAGATGAACATTCTTGTCTTTCTTTTTTTAATGTTATCTACAACTCACAACACACATAACCTGCCTTTTCTAAAGAAAGTGAGGAATGCACGATGCTCTGGTTTGTTTTTAAAGGAAAGCTTATCAATATTTCTGCAAACATGTTAAATTTAGCTCCTTCTTGCTCTAAGCTCAGTGATATCAAATGCACATATTAAAGGTGATCTACAGAACTTCCATTCCTCTTGGTCAGTAGGCAGCATTTTCATACTCAAACGCTTTCACTCCCACCGTCAGCTGTACCGGTTGCCAGGTTTGCCGAATGTTTGCTGGGGAGAAGCCATGATTATATAGTCTGCCATGATGTCAAGCGATGAGTCTTACGTGATAATGTATGGGATTCTTTCTTGTGTGCCATATGACGCCATTACACACTGCAACAATCACCGTGTAAAACATGTTTAGATTGTAAAAAGCGGTCGGTAGTGAATCCGGATTAGCAAACGATCTGGCATCCTGTGCGCTTCACTTCTTATGACATCACCGGCCTGATGCTGTGGACTGAGAGACACTTGCTGTTGAGGGTGGAGATGCAACCAAAGGAAAATATTTACGTTTTTCGGACCCATAAAAAAATATAAAAATATAATTTTTGGACAAGATTTTTTTTTTCTCCAAAATGAATACTTTTATTGTACACCCCTTTAGACGTTCTGTAGGTGTATTACTGTTTAAAAAATATCCGTTTTTATGAAACTGGAGGACACAAGAGCGTGATGCAACACGACAGGCATCTGTGTTGATGGTGTGTATGTGAAAACAATATTCACATTCATGATTACTGTACCTTGCAGGAGAGGATATTGCCAAAGGCAGAGAAGGTGTCATATAGGGCTTTGTTGTCGATGGATTTGTCAAGGTTCTTGATAAACACGTTGCCCACACCCGACTTCCTGAGGGAGGGGTCTCTTTGGGACCACATGATTCTGATCGGCTTTCCTTTCACCACGTCAAAGTTCATGGTGTCCAGGGCTCTCTCAGCTAGAGGGAGGAGGGAAACAGAGGTGGAAGTTCGTAGATAGCTGTTTTCATGGAACCTAAACTATGCAAACATATCTCTCTGTCCAGTACATATGAAGCTTCAATCGTGTACAGTTTCTCTATATTGTGCCAAAACCTTGGTGCAACAGTCACAAAGCAGCTATCTCATCATAATGGAGAATCCATGCTGCTGGCCTGTAAATAAGGCACATGGTTAAGATACTGCAGTGGGCCATGTGTCTGATGAGCTGTCTGCCAGCAGCTGGGACAAGTGTGGGGCAACTGCAGTGGCCAAGCTGGGAGCACATGTCTCCCTGTTCTGACAAACCACATACCGCCAGGCCACTTAGGCACCAACATTCATTTTATTACAACACAATACAGTTAAGACGTAACACGTTTACATCACACTTGATATCGCATACACTCAAATAATCCTCTGCTCTGTTGGGCCCAGTAATATCAATCCATACCAATTTTCTCTCTGTCTATTGCTTTAACTCCCATGTCAGTATGAGCGCACGTGCCAAACATCCTTTTGTTCAGTCACTCCACAGTAAGCGACACACACACAGGCTAGGCTTTCCAGCTAAAAGTGTCTGGTAAACAAAACGGAGCTCCCTTGCGTCTGCTGGCATCAGCAGTTTGGCTTGCAATTGTACTTCACCACCCGTATGCTCAGATAAGGTGTGTGATTGCTGTCAAACATGTGGACTTCTGGAAGGTTCAAAATGGGAATCTCTGTTTTAAAAAAAATGGCAAAAATCATTTCCATAATATATAATAACTCAGCCCTGATTTAATGAAGTCATTCAGAATGGGAAATAATCAGGGCTAGAAATGTTAGCAGTCTTGAATGACCTGTTATTGTTAACAGTTTGTCTCCTAAGTGTCATGGAGCAGGCAAATTTTGGGCTGCTCAGAGGGAAGTTTCTATATTTAGAGAGGGGTCCTGAGAGGTATGTGCTGCTGGCATGGAGTTTGAGTAGAGCATTCTCTACCATTGATGGGGAAGATACACATTCAACAAGAAAGCTCAGATGAGCAACAGCAGGTCTCGTGAGTCTATACACATGCAAGTGAGGAAATCCAGAGATCACAAGAAACCGCAACTAGGCTTTGTTATGAATTAAGTCCTGCAAACACACTACTTCTGTCCTTGAATATCATTTCATTATTTGTATTGTTCAGGCAGCCAACTTCTCCAAGTCAAGCACATGCTGGGGCTCCATTTACATTCCCAACAGACTCCATGCTCCACCGTGTCCACACCAGCAATAACAACAAATGGTGTCTTCTCACTTGCGACTAGTCTCACACTTCTAGGAAATGATCCTATAACTTGGGCCTTTGGTAACCAACTCATGCACAGATAAGCAGAGTCACAGGTGTTTTTGTTGATACAACAGGAAAAAAGTTCACACAAAGGAGAAGGCGTCACCAAGCCTCTATCGACAGCTACAGTACAACACCTGCTCCCTTTGCTTTGCTCAGTGCACTGATACCAATAGATCCTATTGACTGTAAATGGAAACATAACAAATACATTCTGCATTGGTGATACATATGTTTATACAGAAACACTATTACACAACAGTGTAGATTAACAATGGACAAGCAGCTGATGTGGTCAGGTAATTGCATGCCAAAACAATGATTAAACTGATCACAGGAGCTGCATGATTAAATCTAAGTCTTTAATATTAATCACTTAATGCACAAGACTGGCAGGTCCAGAAGACAATACAGGGATGCAGCCTTGCTTTTGTCCTTCTGCCGGTTTTTGAAAATGGCCCTTTAAATAGAAGAATTTAGTTATTTTGGATACAATAAGTAGGGTAAAGAACATGGTTATAATTTTCCTGACCTAGTGCCATGAATTTCGGATTTACAATTACTTTTTTAAAAATTTAGATAATTTTTTGCCTTTGCAGAGAGCATTGTAAAAGGGAAAATGGTATGTTACTAAAGGTAGTCTGCACAAGAACTGGGACATAGATATATAGGTCAAATGACAGCTCCATCCAGTCTGAGGAACTGTCATGGCTGTGCTGTAGCTGCAAAATGATTACTCCAAACATTCTTTATCATTAGGTTACATGAACAGTTTTCGACCCAACGCTGAAAACATATGGTGACATACATTAGTCATTTGCAGGATGCATGCTCCGTTTCCTAAATGCATGCTCAAACTGCACAGTGATCCTTCCCCGGCTCATTTCTTACCGTCAGCAGGCTGAGAGAAGTTCACATAAGCATATCCAAGGGACCGACGGGTGATCATGTCTCGGCATACCCGAATGGACAGCACCGGTCCGGCAGGGCTGAATTTCTCATACAGCATAGCCTCCGTGATGTCGGGGTGCAGGTCGCCAACGTAGAGAGAAGCCATCGGATAACTCCCAGTCGCTGTGTTCATATCTTAGACTTCACGGAATATAGGAATATAAGTTTGTAAAGTCGCCCTCAAAAATGGAAAATACTGATAAAAAAATTCCGATTTGAACAGTAATCCGGGTCCGAATTGCGCGTCAGTTCTCCCTTAACTCGCTCTATGTGTGGACAGCTGCCTCTGATCCAGCTTGAGCAAAATGTCAAACCTGAAAATCGAAATCTTAAATTTCTTCCTTTAAAGACGCCTTCTTCGGGTAAAGCCCGAGGCCTCCTGTTTATCTATTTTTTTGAAAATTAGTATTTTGCTATTTTTTTAAGTTTGTAATTTTTAAAGTATTATTGTAGTAGTTTTTTATTAGGATTTTTGAAGATTTTATAATTTTTATATTGTTTTTATTTTAAGTTTTTCCAAGAACAGTGAGTTGGACACTCACGGTCGTTTTGTGGCCGGGGAAAGAGACTGCGTGAGGAAAGCATGGGCACTTTATAGAGTGTAGCGGTGCAGAGGAAATAGTGGACAGGGTCAAACTTGGGATAGGGGGGGGAAAAAAAAAAACACTGAGCATGCTGTTTAAAAGGGAGAGCGCACACGGTTATGTCCCCAACTACAGAGCTCAGCTCCCCACAGCGACACCTGGGTGGGTATACAGAAGGCTTTTTAATATAAGTTAGTATGTTTTAATCTTACATTTTCCGAAATTGAAAGAAATGGGCTTCAGCTAAATAAACTAAATAATTACAAGCAAGCTAGAATGAACACATTGCACATGCAGTCACATCGCCTTCCTTTTGTAAAGTAATACTTTCAGTACAGTAGGCTACACATTTAAAGTAATGAGCAACGTTTTAATTAGGTTACCAAATTTACATCTACTGCAGATACTTTATTAGTGGCAAGAAATTAAATGAGCAAGCAGCTACAAGTTGCAATCATATTTAGCTACAGGCTGCTTATTCAAAATGCTGCTGCCAGAGTTTAACTGGAGCGCACATCAAACTCCTGAAGTCTATAGGCCTACACTGGCTTCCACATCCAATTTTTTTTTTTTTTTTTTTAAAGTGCGGTTACGGGTCTATAAGTCACTAAAGGGTTTACATCCAGAATACAAGCTAAATATGTATAAAGTTAATACAATCCCAGTCAGATCCATCAGTTCAAATCAGTTGGTAGAACCCAGAGAATATATGAAGCAGCATTTAGTGTTATGCTCAAGAAAGGGGAGAAAAAAAAAAAAAAAGTCAAGTGGGGTGATGCTGGTCCAAAGTGTAGAGATTTATATTGTTCCCCACACCAAGTCTTTGAATGTGAATTTGCTTTTAACTGCATTTTAATCCATTTTTTCAGGAAATATTAAAATAATTTGAATTTCCTTTGTGTATGGAATGGGGGGTGCAATGTTCATTAGTTCAAAATACATTGTAATAAATTAAGGTTTTTTGGAGTTTCATGTATAAAGTTCAGTGGTGATCCTGATGGCTCATCAGAAGAATCCATGGGGTGGCGTTAAACATCCTTTGAAGCCCAGGTTCTGCGTCGCTGCGAAGAGTGCTTCTGAACTGAAAGAGGGACAGCCCAATTATCAGTCAATGCTCTACAGCTAGGGAACCAGAAAGGGGGAGGGGGGCACAGTGAAGTCCCATCTGGGCTTTGGAAGGCATTTATGCACCAAGTCAGGTCCTCCAAAAAAGAAAAACCCACAAGTGTAATCTATTCTGTTTAAAGAAATAACAAACTTGTTTTGCTCAGTAAATTTATTCAAAGAACCATAGAAATATTCATGTAGGTGCATTCATTCCATTTTGTTCATGTTCCTGGAAGAAAGAAATCAGTTTAGTCATTTCACATGTACGACATTAGTAAAAAAAAAAAAAAACAAGACGTACCTCAACAGATGCAGGAAAGTTGAACGCAGTCCCTTCACTCTGGTCTCCTGTTTTCTCCTCGTCACATCCCTTTCACATCTTCCCACCACACCTTTTCCATCCTGTTTTACTTCCTCCTCATAGCTCAGCTTCTGTG
>JAPMNP010676621.1:0-13135 GCA_029874935.1 Atherina boyeri | reverse complement strand
AGAGCAATGCCCAGGACTGTACTTAGGAACACTGGGTGATAAAAAAATGGGGAAAAAACGTGGGATAAAAAAAAAACACTCCCTCTCGTGGAGAAACCGCAGCTCATTAAACTTGAATGGCTGAATGAGATATTTGCATCCAGAAATGTTAGACAAGTTAAGCAAATTACTTCTGCACATTTCCTCACTGGTTCACTGAATAGAACTCATATCTTAATGATTTTATTACAGACTTGTGTCTAATAAGGCTGATTATCATCCAATTTTGAACTCAGTCATATTTGTTTTTTTCTGTTGACCTATTGTCTGCTGTCATTCAGGTTCCTCATATTTTAATGACTTCACGCGTGAGTCTGTGGACTTCAAAGAGAACTCGGAGCGGCTATTGCTGTGTCTTTCAAAAGGAAGAGATGACTCACTAATGCGTTATATCCTTTATTTTACGCGTAAAAATCTGGTTGCTTCATCTGGAAACCAGCCAATGAAATAAAGCTCTGGGGAGGAAAAAAAGCACAGACTGCGTTATCTTCATCGTTTCTTTGCCTTATCTCTGGATGTCCAATGTTTTTGACATATATGGATGCAGCCCGTCACCCCGCAGCCTGACAGTTCAGTCCCAAAATAACCGGAGAGAACACAGCTGAGCCCCGCTCGGCACTGCACGCCGCTCCGCCGCCGTCGGTACGTTGGGAAGAGGAGAAAATCTACCAACAAAATGACTAAATTCAGCTATTCCGAGTATTTATCTCAGTTTCGTAGCGCTGGAAGTAAATGTAATCGTGTTTTGTCGTTACTGCGAGGAGATAGCAGGAGAGGAGACAATCAGAGCGACGGAACGTCAGAGCCGGAGTGAGTCTTTGTTTTCTTTTCAAGGAGACTGCTTGAGTTCAGTGTGTGTGCGCTTGTGAGTGTTGAGGGGGTCCCTGTGTGAAAGTGAGGTCTTCTATGTAAACACACGAGACAAAAAGCTGGATGTATGTATTCATTTATCAACCAGATTTTTGATTAAGATCAAAGGATTATGAAAAAGAACATATCAAAACAGAACACAGAGATTCCATAGGTTGAATTAAGATGAGCCATCTCTCCAAATGTGCTCTTTCCCATCTTAAATAACACTTGACTGCTTTGAAATGCCTTTTAATTTAAAATCCGTCCTCTTTTTTTTCACCCCTTGTTTCCAGGGATGTTGACCCGGTGGTCTTTGCCATCAGAAGAGGAGATGTGGAGGCTATTAATGATCTGGCAACATCCTCCTGTCACAGCCTGCTGAATGAAAACAAAGATGGGTGGATACCTTTGCATGATGCTGCTTACTGTGGACAGACTGAGTGTTTGAAGACCCTTTTGAGAGGTAGAGGCATTCAAAGAATAAATAATGGTTTCAGAGAGAAAAAATCATTAAGCAAGGTTTTTGGCACATTTTCAAAGCCTACTACCTGAGTCACCCAGCTGGTTTGAGTGGTTTGTGTTTTTATGTGCTCCAGTCCATCCAGGTTCAGTCGACAAACGTACATTACAAGAACAAACAGCATTGCTACTCGCTGTGTCATGTGAACACTTGTCTTGTGTGCAACGTCTTCTGGAGTCAGGCGCTGACCCTGACATCTGCAGCAATAACAAAGAAACCCCTTTGTATAAAGGTACAGCTGTAAAGTATTTAGATGTAACAGCATATATATCATACATTTAGGATGGAATGAGATTATCTTCTCTGTCTCTGCAGCAAGTAAAATGGAAAATGTTGACATGGTGAACCTCATTCTCTCATATGGCGCCACTGTGAACCAGCGGTGTGCACAGGGCTGGACAGCCCTCCACGAGGCTGTATCCAGGAGCAACATAGAGATCTGTGAGATACTAATAAGAGCTGGGGCCACAATCAATCCAGCAAATACCTACAGCATTACACCACTCATTGTAGCAGCTCAGCAAGGACAGTTGAGGGCACTCTGTTACCTGATTGAGAAAGGTATATTTCTGCAAAAAAATACATTTATTTTCAAACCTTGGATCTGCATTTCTGTGGCATAAAGAAAAAAAATGTGGCTTTTCAGGTGCAGATGTTAACATGCAGACTTGTGATGGTGTGACGGCTCTGCATGAAGCCAGTAAAAACAACCACAAGGAAGTTGTAGCTTTACTGTTGGCTAAAAATGCCGATGCCAACAAACCTACTACCTTGGGACTGCTTCCTCTGCATCTTGCTGCCCAGTATGGACACCACGAGTAAGTTAAGATACTATAACTGGTTCAGGGATTATCTTCAGAATTAAAAACACTGCTCAAGATGTAGGATTTGTTTGCTCCTTCTATATTTGTAGCGATAATAAACAGTGGTATGGATATTGTGAATGGTGCTATAGTTAAAGAAACATTTCTGGGTTGTTTTTTTTCATCTTCATTTGTTTATTTCATTATACGTCACTGCTTTGTGTTCAGGATTGTGTCCATGCTCGTCTCAGTTACAAGTCGAGCCAGGCTCCGGCACAGCTGGATCAGCCCTCTCCACCTGGCAGCAGAGCACAACAGACACACTGTGGCAGCTGCGTTGCTGAAGACAGGTGCGGATGTAAATGCCACTCTGGCCCACAGTCACTCCATCCAGTATGCTGATCAACGAGCTACAGCACTCTACTTTGCTATTGCCAACGGCAGCACCAAAACAGCAGAAGTGTTACTGAATGCTGGTGCTAGTGTGAGCCTGGATCCAGTCAGTCCTTTGCTGATGGCTGTACGTCAGGGCTGCATCAGTACTGTGTCCTTACTGCTGGAGCGAGGGGCAGACGTCAATGCCAGGATCCCATCTTATCCTACAACATTCCCAGCTCCTGTTGCCCTTTGCATGAATAACCTGCCTCTTCTCAAGTTCCTATTGATCAATGGCTGTGATGCCTTCTCCTGTTTTACCTGTACTTATGGCAGAGCCCCTCACCCACATCTAGTAAGACCCAATATAGGAA
This sequence comes from Atherina boyeri, assembly GCA_029874935.1. Lineage (NCBI taxonomy): Eukaryota > Metazoa > Chordata > Actinopteri > Atheriniformes > Atherinidae > Atherina > Atherina boyeri. Next base: position 10,172 of record JAPMNP010676621.1, on the reverse strand, counting down.
CTGGTAGTAATGGATATGTCTTGCAGAATGACAATACGCTTCCTTTAAACTGCAACGAGCCTCCAGAAAGGACAACACAGGTGTGCAAGAGAGGCAAAAACCGCTACACATTAAATATTGACTAAAATGTTCATGTTCTTTTCAGGTGATATAGATTTTTCTGATTTCTCATCCTCAGTTCTGCGAGTGGATCTCAACGCCAGTCATGTGTAAATGGGCTGGACCAATCATAGACTTGCTGCTGGAGCATGTTGGCCATGTTCAGCTGTGCAACAAGCTCACACAACTGCTCGACAGCAGAGAAGAGTGGCATGCTATTAAAAGGAAGACATGTAAGTGTTGGATAAGAATCATAACACTCACGTTCCTACTGTACAAGAAAACATGCCTCTTTCAATCTCACTGTCACTTCCTCATAAATTCTACAAATACGCAAGTGATCGTCCTCCTTGCCTTCTGTCTCATCTAACAGTGTCACCACGTCCACTCCTGCACCTCTGTAGATCGAGGATTCGAACCCAGATGGGGAGAGACAGACTGAGATCTATTATAAGCCTACCTCTGCCAAACAGACTCATCAAATACTTGAACCTGGCTGATGGACTTTAAAATGAACCTCAAGCAATATAGTCCTCAGAAACATGACTAAATTTATCTTTGTTATTCTTTTTTTAGTTGTATCTGATGTCTTCAATGTGTAAGTGGTCCTCTCATATAAAAATCTATTTATACTACACGTGATGTGACAAGTAGACTCTTTAGTCTGTCAGATTGTCGTTTTATCTTTTTTTTTTAAATAGAAACCTCCAGAAATGGTTTTTAAAAAAAAATCTAGTGCTCAAAAAGCTCTTTACGAAAGTTGAATTGTTTATTTAAAAATCAAAAGTCATTTTGTCAAATGTACCTATCAGCATTACTGTGACAAAGAGGTGATTTTCATAGTTGAAAGAGGAAACAGAGACAGGATGTTTGGATTCATGTGTATGACTTCTTTTTGTACCTAAAAAAAGAACAGTCAGTCTCAGTCGACAGCTAGAAGTAGAAACCTTTTAACTTACTGTCAATTTTCAGATAGCAACCTTTGGAGAGGGGCATAAAAGTGAAGCACGTGAATTTATTGAGCAAGTGCAATTTAGTCCTTTAGATTTAAACGACAAAAATAGATGCAGCATTCCATTAAGTGCTTGAGAAAGACTCTTCAGATTGCCAAAAGAAGCAGATGCTGTCTAAACCAAATGAACATTATTAGTCATATTAACACGTTCATGTCTGGTGACTTCTATTTGGCTGATTAAATGAATCCAAACACACTGAAGATTGGTGACTGAGCTGTAGGCTTGGTCGGTATGGGTTTGACCACGACGTGTGTGTGAATTTTCTGTCCATAAGGATGCTCAAATCTCTCTGACTCAGTCCCTGCCGCCTTGCTCCACAGTCCCAGGGGCGGTTGGGGGACAACAATGTGACTGTGGAGGACCTGGTGTCCGTGGTACTGGAAGGGGCAGCAGCTGCAGACACTCACAGAGTGGTGAGAGGTCAGATCCAGCTTCAGCGTCTCTTTATCTGCAGAGCTGCGCCGACTGGACGCAGACATCATGGCCTTTGCGTCGTCATCATGACTCCTTTTCCTCTTTTCACTTTCACTGCCCTCAGATGGGCCCACTGGGTTTCTTTTTAATCCCAAATATGAGATCTCCCTTTTGGGTTTGGTCAGCTTTGGCTCCTCCCAAAATGAAGCTGGAAGTTGGCGTTTCCTCATGGGCACCTGATCCACCGCGCTCCCCACGTTTTCAACATCTTGCGCATCAGAGCCGGCCTTGCCTGGCACCGACACACTCTGATGGACAGTCCCCACCACTTTTGCGCACTTGTAGTCCGCAGATCTATGCGCGTGGCATCTTGGGACCCTGGAGTACTTTTGAGAGAAGCGTTTAAGTTGTTTCTGTAAATACTTCCGGTGATCAACGGATCGCCTGCATGGAGCGGACTTATCCAGGGCCGCCTTGATGTCGCTGGATGCCAAATTTACAAAATTGAGCAACGTTTTGACATCATTGTCTGCATTCGCCATTTTTTTGTCTTAATCTGGATTTAATCCATGTTTTTACAGTATATGTAACATAATCCACCGCCAATATCTGAGAAGAAAACAAAATAAAATGTCATTAGACTTTGCGTAATTGAGTGCAAGAAAAAATCTACGATAGAGTCTGAAATTGAATAATATTTTTTTTAAATTGATTTTTTATTTTATTTTTTTCACTCACCACTATGTGTCCGGATTTCTCTACGAAGTAGTCCAAGAACAAACTTCCATCTGGACTGCAGAAGCACTTCAACAAGTTGAATGAATATAAACTCCTTGTAGTTATGGTGCTTTCCTTGAACCAATCAGCGACCCCCAGGCCCCTCACAATGCTCCCCAATCAGCCTCCAAGCGCCTTGGTATCAAATTCTTCACCAGTGCAAATTGTTGTCATGGAGATCTGGAAAAAGCCGCCAAGGGGTTTCAATATTTTTCCAACGCTGCGGTTGGCAAACATCTCAAATAAAATGAAAAATTAAATAAATAAATAAATGCGCTCTAATTTAAATGAGGGTACGCTCTGGTAAAATAAACATATTCTCATTTCATGTTAAAGTTGAGGTTATAGCAATCACTGATACAAACCATGCCCTCCCCAAGAGTGATGTCAGCTGTAAGATTTTGTGAGGGAGGGGGATCTGAAGAGTGCATAACCATGGAAAGGGGCTTGAACGCTCAAGAATCTTGTCTTTCTGTTTGCCCCCTCAATCGAGCGACACAAAGGCTGAATTACTCATTCAAACCTCGCGGGACAAAGGCAAAGGAGCTGGATAGCACTCCTGCATTTGTAGTCAAACATTTAGAGACTTAAATCGAGTCGTCATGAAGGAGAAAGAGTCGGACAAAGCCCATAGAATTGCCATCAGCAAACATTTTCCTGTGTCATATTATGGGGTCTCCATGGCTCCCTCTGGCCCGCGGACAATAGCACAAGTTTGCACACTCGAATACTGTCACCCTGCCAACGGCAACAAGGGCCCAAAACAGGACAATCCCCAGAGAATGCATGGGCTCCGTGGGGAAGGTTGCAATAGAGGCGCAAAATGGGACTTGTGAAATGCTAATTGAGCTTCATCCCCTTATTGAAGTGGGGAAAGAGTACCTATCGTTCTACTGAAGCACAGCAGCAATGAAATGAGATGTGAGGGAGCTGTTTCTCTGGTAAGTAATACCTCATGCATGTCTTGCACCAGGAGAGAGATTTGTTTGGAGTATATGCAGCCTCTGTCAGGACTAAAGGCCGTTTATTCGGAGCAAACTCCAGGCTACATGATTGATTGACTCATTCAGTAAGTGAGGGCTTGTGTGGGGAGAGCCCTGTATGACTACATGTGCCCTGGCAAGGTCTATCTTTTTCAGCCGGTGCATCCCTCTTGTTATGGAGAGGCAATGAGACCCTATTGTCCCCCATCTCCTCTTCTTCCCCTCACCTCTGTTCAGCTGAAAAGGCCAATTAACAATGGGACTCCCCTTACTCAGGCCTGTCACCCTACCCCTGTGCTTTTGAATGAAAGAAGAAAGAGGAAAAAGAAAGAGGAAGCATATTTGGCATCCATAAATGAAGGATGGTAAATGTGAAATTTGTCGATCTTTATTTATTTATTTTTTAATTTAGTGAGCTAAAGTGACATGTTTGAATAATTTCTATACTTTTTCATATATTTTAATCTAACTCAGCAGTCTCATAGAAATGAGTTTGCAAAGCCAAAATGACTGCTGCATTTAGATTCATTTGTATATCAGTACTGTACATGCAAAATGCCCTGCGAGGCTGCAAGCAGAAGCTGTCTTTGGTCTCCAATCATATTCAGTGATGTTACATTCACTTATTCTTGCCATGTTTTCAGAAATATACGTAGAAGAAGGCCAGAGCTCTGATATGCGTCAAATCTGACTGTCTCGATACCTCGACAGAAACGGTTCATGAGACATCCATTATTGGTATTTTCTTATGATAAGTGTGCTTTTTCTGTCACCTTTATCACCTCTATGTTCAATAACTACAATAAAATAAGGCTGTTTAGATCCTAAAGAGGAAATTAAATGTTATAGCAGCAGAATACAAACCAAACACAGATATTGGAAAGATTGAAACAGAGCTAAATACATTGAAAAAACTAATAAAGATTTTTTTTTTTTTAAACTAAGAAAGTTATTCTGTAGGTAAAAAAGTAAATCGGTTTAGCAGAGGTTCATAAAGAAAACTTGGAGTCCAAACTCAACTGGAAATCTAAACTAAACATTTAAATATAAGAGGAGGCTGGGCTTTCTTATGCATGGATGAGCTATTCATGTAACAAAAAAGGATTTGGTTGGTTGTTTATTTTTCAATATATTAATTTCTTTTGAACATAGGGGAAAAGCTATTTACAGATAAGAACCAGAATGTCTGTCAGTTTATATTAATGGGCTGTCAGAGATATTTTGAACTCGTTGTCACTCCCGACACAAAACACACTGCTGCTGTCAAGAATACTTGATGTCAGACATTAGAAGACTATATTTTAAGTGTGGTTTCCAGAATAATGAAAGGATGTACTGTATTTCAAACCAAGGCACGATTGTTTTCCAGCCATGAAGCCTACTTTTTCAATAAAACCTAACCCTTTTTTTTCACATTAATACAAACCAAACAGTAAGTGAAACTGAAATAGTAAAAACAATGGTGTGCGTGACTCATATGGGAGGCCCACTGTGGCCTCCAAGGCAGACTTTTCTTAGATATGGAAAATGCAAAAGAACCTCATCCCCCACTCATCATTTCTCGTGCAAAATGTGTGGCTTTATAAGGCTGCATGAACTCCTGCCTTCAAATACTGTGCTGCCAAAAGACGAGTAAACCCATGTGTTGTCAGACTTTTCCACTAGATGGCAATGTACTTCCACCATGCTACAACCCATCATACATTCAGGCGTACATAAGGGTCCAATAATATTCACTGATACAATAAAGGAGAAACAGTTAAGAAAAGGGTAGCTGAGCTAATATTAGCTTAACATTAATGTTTCGTAAATAACAAAGGGATTTAAAGTCTGTTTCTCCTTTGAAGCAAATGGCATTTAAAGGCTCTGTTTGCTAAGAGATGTAGATTAAGTATCCTGGCAAGAATGATAACACTGAAAGACCACAGTAATTATATTAAAAGGTTTTCTTATCAGAGTTTAAAAGGGCTGTGATGTATACTGTGGCAGATCGCTTCTTGTTGGAATGAGGTGAGGTAGCAGGAAGGAAATAGGAGGATGTAGTGCTTTCCTCTTGTCAGATAATCAATATTGGGACAGACTGAGGGAGAGGATGGACGAGCTGAAGCTGCTGGGTAGACTATATGCCAAATGCAAGCTTGTATCCTTCAAAAACTCTAAAAAAAAAAAATCTCTCCACTGGACTGTGCAGATGCAGTTTAACCACGGCTATGGATTTTCCACTCTAAAAGTCATCCACAGCTCTTTGTATGAGCTCATCCCATTACTGTCTGTGAAGTGCTTTTTGATAGGCAAGACATGTGATAAATGCTCAGCTGCAACAAAATGCTGTAGGGCTGGTTGCTGAATCCACTGATCTTAATCCAAAGTTGTTTGAATAGTCGGCTTAGATGTTATTTGTGTTATTTGGGATAAGCAGGCTGTGACACAATTGGCTTTCACTTCTGCTGTTGAAATCACATGCAGCTCATATTTGAGGGAAGGGACAAGTCACATGTGTACAACAAATTATTGCAGAATTATGAAACATAAATAAGTAAACTGACCGTCAGGGGGTTTGCACATGGAGCAATAAAGCTTAATATAACTGCAAAGCTTCTTGAGTTCAGGTACACGCTCTGTTCAAGGGCTTCCTTTATGAAGACATTTTCTCAATTATCTGTCAGTCGCAGCAATTAAAGAGCTTTTAGTGTCTGAAAGAGGGAGAAATCCTATCACAATATTAAATTCTATAAAGATACAATCAGGTTCCCCAGTTGATGTTGGGTTTACGAAAGTAGCTGATTCTCACAAAAGCTTGGAACTTGCAAAAAAGTTTGCCTTTTTTTGTCAACTCATCACTTAATCAATTCATTTCTCAGCTCTAAAGCTGTTATCAGTGAAGTCAAGCATTGCTGGCTAATTAATCCTTTAGACAGAACACCGCTCCAAAAAAAAAAATTCTCTTCTCCATTAGCTCTGCCTCCACTATTGTAATAAGAGACACCATGAGCACAGAGGCTTTATTCGCACTGTCAATCAACCATTTGAATGTCACGTTGGCTCTCTGGTACCACCATGTATGACTGTGGGGTAATTTCATAACTGTGCCCAGTGAATACCACCAACAACATTATGCAACTCTGCTCTTAAAAAAGAAAAAAAAAACTACCCATTGTTGTCTCATTCTTTGCACTCTGCCCTACAGCATCACCTCTCACAGACTAGAGCCAGTAGATGGTGATTTAAAAATACTCATCAAAGAAAAAGAAAATGTTAGAACTGTCTGTGTTGTGGCGCATTAGCAGTAAATGCCAGCTTACATCAGGATTGTTTATCTCAGCCTACTTTGGGACACTGGAGCAGCAGAGAGAGTTCTAGCAGGCACACAGCACATCAAACATGGGTATGGCAGTGCTTTTCAGTCGGTAGGCGTCTTGCACTCTCTCTCCACTTGACTTTAATTCGGTCTAGTACGCGTCATCCTTACGGACTCGCCTCCACGCTTTGTGGGCTATACTTTCTGCCTGGACCTCTCTCTCTCTCTCTCTCTCTATCTATATATATAGAATAATAATAACCAACATAAACAAGCAAACAAAGCAAAACAAACAAAGCCTCTGCTGACATTACCAACGCCTTCATAGCCACATGACCTCCCCACTGTGTTTTGGAGGAGGGGGGGACTTTCTGAGAAGCGGAGGGTGAATTTGTTTTGAGCACACACTGTCAGGACGAGCTGATGTGAGCGCTGCATCAAGTGCGCGGCGGTGATGCTCCCGTATAAAACAGCCCGCTGTATTTTGGCACAGAGGGGGATGCATCACTTTAACCCACGGCTCTGCCCTCCGGACTCGCCCATACAGTATTCAGCCTAGATAAGTTGAGGGGATGTGTGATGCCATTGCGAGGAATCCTACCGCACGATATCCCTGAGGATCTCTCCCTGGTCGTTTTATTTTTTTATTATTTCCTTCAACTTCGATGGCTTGAGTGGCCCATTTGCACTCATGCTCGCAGCCGAGGAGGGATGTAAGGTACGGGCCATCTACCGCCCTCACATTGCACGGTCGCTATCTGAGTGCCAGAGAGAAAAAAAGAAACTACTTTCGAGATGTGAATTATCGAGATTTGCTACTCATTCCACCGGCTCGCCTGTCTTATGCCATCGAGAACGGGATTTCAAGAGGAAAATGATTGTGGCATAAACTATTTCTGGAGACGCCTGTCACAGATATCGCCACTCAACTGGATAGGGTGGATGGTTATTTCCCAAACAGTTCAAGCCTATGTATACTGCATTCATTTGTTGGAAACGCTGCCTAGTGTCTTCAAGAACAGCGCAAGAGGAATGCTGGTCCAAGATCTAATGCCATTTACTTTAAGTTTTTGGCCTTTTTTCTTCGGTCATTGCCTTCTCTCACTGTTTTTACTCTCATGCCAGGTAAGCATCACCTTGTCAAACCTTCAAAGAGCAGCTTACACAAATGTAACTGAAGTTTGATTAACTGAAGGACTGTGGATAAGAGCTGTGGAACTAATAGTAGTCTAGGTGTTCGTGTTCAGTTAATGTACTTTTTTCCCCCTCTTAATGAGTTTTACCAGATGTTGTGCTCACCCCTCCATGGCCCGCCTGTGTTTCTGAGATACTGTCAGCCATGCATGTGTTGAGAGTTCCCAGCAAAGCATGAGAAATACCGCTATGCACAAGCGCGCACATACTGTAGACACTCAGCTCTCTTGTAGTGGGAACATGGAGTAGCCAATTGTGTTTTTTTATGATAACTATATTCCCACCAGGATCCCTGCAGCAGGCATATGTTAGTGATGAGTATTCTAACCTTTGCCCCGCGCTGCTGCCTACAGATAGTGGTGAGCTGTTGTTCACACGCACGCAGTGTTGCCAGGGTCCATGTGTAATGTGATCTGCTTGAGTTTCCAAGTCCACCCACGCACACTCCTCGGGGCAGCCTGCTGCCCACTCTGCTGGTGGGTGGTTTCTTACAGGGAGCGGGGATGCAGCCGTCGACGTGATACTATTCTGCATGTAGTACACAAAGCAGCAGCCCCAGTGACAGCAACACTGGAGCTGTGATGTGAAAAGAATGCTGAGAGGATATCCACAGAGCTCCTAACTAAGAGGCTGCTGCGTGTTCAAACATCGCTGTTTGTGCTGCACAGTTGCCAAGCTGACACTGATTCTGAGTAATGCAATCTCTTTTCTTCTCCCCTTCACCATAAGGGAGAACTCCAGAGGTCATGCTCGCAGACTGTGGTGGAGAAAGTTAGTGAACAATGCCAGTTGGCATGCCACTGCAGGAGATACCCTCCCCTCCCTCCACCACCGCCTCCACCTCCTCCCCCACGGCTACTGGGCACCACAGGTAAGATCTCAAGCTCCCACCTCCCAGGTTTCACACCCGTCTCCCTTCAAGCCTGCCTGTCTCACTGGCCGCTCTCACTGCTAATCGTGTGTCGAGCAACTAGTGTGAAGAAACTGTTTCAACGTGGGGCGTTTCCATTTATACACAGAGGAAAAAATGTACCATCAGCCCCCCTGAGATTTTTTGCCCGTGCATGAGTGAAATTTTGTACATCTGTGCATGTAATGGGGCCAGCAGGATGTTGACAGCTGAACATAGGACTAATTTATGCCAGGTCTGACCTCGGGGAGTACCAAGCTGACTGTGAAATCCATGCCTGCTGGGTTGCCATGCTCAGTGGTTCAGTGGTAGGGTTTCCCTTGGAGGACCCCCCGATCGGAACACAGATGAGTTAATTAAATGAGCTTATTATGATACAGATAAGCAGCTAATGAAACAGCCCACTAGTTCCAGCTTCGTTTTGAAGTTGAGCCAGCAGCATGAAGTGCATGTGCGTGTTAGTCCCCGTTTAATGCAAGCGTGTACAGTATATCTGTGCTGATCCATTGCCTGTTGTGGCAGTCTCTCCTCCCCACGGTCCTCTTTCGTTTCACTCTGAGATGGTAAATCCACCACAGATAGGCAAACATATTTCACCAGCCTGCTTGCTGAAAGTGATATGATTTGTACGTCGTCTCAAGCCCTTTAATGAACAGTGCGTTGAAATATGGGACAGGCGTTGCTGATGATGCAGTCATTGTGAGCTATTACTGTGACTTTTTAGAATCACTCACCCTGGGCCCTTAACATTATGAGGAGAGAGGAGTACTTAATCATCAAGCAGTGGAAAGGTTTTAATCAATCACTTCCAATGATTTTTTTTATTTTCTGTCTGGTCACGCGGGATGGATATTTTTTTCCTCCTGACTCACCATGTGAGTTCCCCAAGAATTAAGAGTTATAGACTTTTCGTTGATTGTTGTCAAGGTCACTGCATGAGAGCTGCCATGGCCACCTGATTGCAAACAAAAGTGGGAGTTCAGATGAGCGATTGGGAATATAAGTGAACCTCTGAAGACAGCACTTAGGCTTGAAGATTTCATGATTTGATCTCTTTTCAGTTTTACACAGAACTGTTTGCAGAGGGTGGAGAAACCATAAATAATTATTTTAAAGTTTAAGTTTTTTTTTCACATGTTTCTCAATTTAATCTATAGAGATGCATAATTATCTTGATATTCCCTCTGTAGCCTGAATTGCAGAGCACGTTAAGCTGAAATACTCCTTTTAAGTGTAGTCTTTAAAAATGCATCTAATATGCATGGCTAACATGAAAAACTGGGACAATGACTGAGACCATATCTGTCTGCTAAAAGTCCAAAACATTTGAGGAAAATTGTCTGCGAAGTAAGCGTCTGCGCGCTAAAAATGGCATGTGAGGGTCCTTCAAAGGAGTGTGCTTTATCAAAATAAAGTAGATCCTTACCACTGACTGAATTAAATCCTACAGCCGTTCACAAAATGTAGGATTAAAATGGAAG
>JAPMNP010676596.1:0-15935 GCA_029874935.1 Atherina boyeri | reverse complement strand
GTGTGTGTGTGTGTGTGTGTGAATATGCTTGTGTTATCTGTTTTGTGGGGAGCAGTGGTCCAGTGAGGGTAGATTCAGGGGACAGCCAGACAATTCACTGTACTCTACCCATAATCCTCTGGGATCAACACTGAATCACATCCACTTCCTATTTTTTCACTTAACCTTTGCGTATGTGCACATGCATGTGTTTGTTGTGTGTCTCTGAGCATATGCTTAAAAGCTTTTTGATGTTATCAAGAGAATGCATTGTTCCCCAGCTGTATTAATCTTTGATTCCCCCTTTTTTCTCATGTTATTCTCATCTCATTCCTTCTGCCTGAGCAGAGAAGTGTGACTCATGATCATCAGTATCAGCCGTTCTCTTCAATCTCGTCTCTCTTTTCATCCCTCTTTTACCCCTTTGTCCTTGGCTGGCTGGTTCATTTCTTATCTGAAATATCTACCTTCCTGTGGTATTCCTGACTATTTAGTGTGATTCATCATCTGACTCGGTAAAAATGAAAAAGAAAAAAAAGGCTAACTTTTTACAAGCTTTGCTTTGATTAAGGTCAGACTGCCGTATCTGTCATTTTACTACACTATGAAGAGTATAGTTGTTAAAGGCTTGTGTGGTTGCGTTATATATCCAAGGTAAGGTATATCCAAAGATATGATGGCACCTTGGACTGTTGTAATTTCTCAAGATTCTTGCCAGCAGCATGATATACAATAATTTGGGCAGAATCCCAAAAAGATTCTGGTCACGCTCATAGATTTAAGCTCAGGTTATCTTTTTACCAAGGTGTCAGGACTTGTTTTGCTTTGTATAGTTGTGATTTGTTCAAATTATCATTTAAAGAAAAGGGGAAAAAATTAAAAGAAAGCTGGATAATGTGAAAAAATCATTTCAGCTGTACTTGCTTTGTGAATGACCTTCCAGCACTCTGAAAACTAACATAACTGTGGCCTTCAAAGAAGGCCATAAGTTCAAGTACACATGAACGTAGGTATTTTCCCTCCTCTTTTCTAAAGAAAAAAATCAGTCCATATGAAAACACACAGATACAGTGTGTGCATGCAACATTTTTACAGGACTTACAGGTGATCTCTTAAGGCGATCACCTTCCATTCTTTCCTAGTGTTCAACGTAGTGATGTAGCAGTTCAGTCAAATACAACAAGATTGTAGTTGATTAGCTGTTTAAAGGGACATCCAAACTTTTACAACTTTTACCCAAACTTATTACATTACCAAATCAATCCCAAAACAAAACATTGTGAATATTATACATTTTAGAATCTCAAAATATTTAAATGAATAATTTTCTTTACAAAATAAGCCAAATTTTTCAGGGGCATCAGCCTCATCATTTTGTCTGTAAGTCTATGAACAAAAAGTCTCAAATGAATACAAAAAAACATTAATTGGAGTTAGGGCTGAATGATATATCGTTTTCAAATCAAAATCGGGATTTCAGACTACATGATTTGGTAATCGTCAAAGCTGAGGTTTTTTATTGGTTTGTTTTTTTTGCCACTTTCATGGTCAAATATCTGCTGTGTCAACAATTTAAAATGTGCATTCTGCATTGCAAGCTGTCTCCCACTAAAAGTTCACCAATGAAAAGCTGCGTGCTACCGTGGACAGGTCACACGGTAGTTATTAAGTTAATACAGTCAAATATGACGAGTTCTTCAGTTGACTTTAAAGAATGTAGATGTATGTTTCATGTCAATAAAAACAATTGGAAGAAAATANTTAGGTACATTGTGAATATGGCATTGAACATTGATTTTAAGAAAATCGTGACACAAATCGAAATCGCAATATCTGTTGGAAAAATCGCAATACGATTTTTTCCTAAAATTGTTCAGCCCTAATTGGAGTGCTTTATTAATATGTGACAGTCAAATCATGATATAATCAAAATCAGTGTCTGTGCATATGAATAATGAGGTTATTTTAACTTCATCTTGGTTATGGTTTTCCAATTCCACGTCCATCCTGCAATTTTTCTGTGTAACCAGTGGATGGTGTCTGTGTGTTGTGCTCTCCAGCAGTATGAATCAGCAGCCATATGTGGATATAATTTTCTGTCTGGGCGGCTATGACAAATATATGAGTCACGGGTCGATAACGTCTCGCAAAGATGAGATCATTACACACCATGGAGAGCTCAGATTGAAAATCTAAGTCACTGATACAAAGCATAAGCAATCTCTGTGTACGTGAGTGAGCGAATGACTGGCTGTATGTGTTTGTGTGCCAGACTAATGGCCCTTTGTGCTCTGTCAGGGTTTATTTAGCTGGACTAGGCTGTGGGGATGTTGGCTTTGGTGTCCAGACTAGGCACTATTTTTACCTTTAGCAGGAAGGGAGTACACTACCACCTCTCACGTATGTGCACAGACACTTTCACATTCATCCTGCCTCAAATATGGAGGCTAATTTGCTAAGTGAATCTGTCTTTGGCAAACATACTCAGACCTGGGTGGAACAGAGGGAGAATAAATACAGACAGTAAATGATTATGTCTGGGAGAAGCCTCAGACACAGCAGGAGAAATTTAAACCATCACGGCTGTGCTGTCATAAACACCCACATGTGGTTATCTGTATCCCATCGCTGAGGTGTCTCTTTTCAAACTGGTGGTGAGCAGCTGCTGTCCTCACGTCAGGACACGAAACCGGAAAAAAACACACCAGTGTTAGTTTCTCCCTCCTCTCTTACTCTCCCTGGACTGTGAGAGGCCGCCCTGACCAGAGGGCGGAAGGTAGGGAGGGTCCAGCGGGGCCTTACCTCTGACCGTTGTGCTTTCCCAGTCCTGTGGGAGAGGCAAGACGACGGCGGAGCCCGAGGGAGAGAGTGAGTGTAGTAGGCAGAAAGTGCAGAGAAAAAGAAACAGTGTCATAACATGTTAGAGAAAGACGAGGAGAAGCCAGCAGCAGAGGAGTAGAGTTTGTGCTTAAGTGTCAGAAGATGGCAGTTGTGTGGGATTATGATGCACACTGACTGGGCTCAAACTCAGGAGTCGGTCTGGACAAACCTCACCAGTGACTGGGGAGCATAAAGGAAAAGACAGGAGCAAGAGGGAGGGGATGAGGGAGACGCTGGATAAAATGGATGGATGTGGCGGAGTAGATGATGTCATCAGGCAAGCGTCCAGTCTCTACCTCAGTGATGATTACAAAGAGGTAAAGGACAACATCATTGTTTCTGTGTTTCATTTCAGCAACTTCACAGTGACCACAAGTCTTCAGACAGAAAGTGCTTTCAGCTAAGATATATAGTCCAGTATTTATGCCCACTTTCACACTTTAACCTGTTTTGTTTTGGAGGTTTTTTTTTGTTTGTTGTTTTATTTTGTTTTTTTGTCTTTTTTATAGGTTTGCCAAATATTACTTTTGAATTAATTAGGTTTTAAGGGGGGTACGCTGTGCTTTGCTTCCCCTATGTTCCAGTATTTATGCTAAACTGAGCAAACCCTGTGTTCATATTGACTAACCAGACGTTAAACTTCCTTTATAATAGTATTTGTGCTGCTGTGTGAAGCTATGTGATGCAGCACAAAGGTTGAGGCGCTTAAGTTTGAACATTAAAGGCCACACATATTTGGGGCAGTGCTATGACATAACACTATGAGCAGCCAGGCTTTATTCTTAAATCTGCTTCATTCTTCAGGAGAAACAAACTAAATCTCTTCACACTAATAGGCAAATCTTCTCACAGAGAGAAAGCTCAAATGTGACTCATAGACCCATTGTCCTGTCCAGACCTAGTTCATGCTCCTCGTCACCCCCCACCCTTTCTTTTTCTCTCTCTTATTTACCCCATAACCCTCCCCCCACTACTTTTTTACCACCACATACACATTCATTATACCCTTTTTGCCACTTGCTGAGCTCTTCAGTTCCAAGCTGAGTGACAGGAGCAGTCTTGCACTGACCTGCAGCCGAACTGTAAGAGGGGTCAAAGGTCAGGTCCCTTATCTGGGATGGAATGCTGCCTTGCATAGAAATACAGGTCTCAGATAGCAGAGAGAGATAGTCAAAAGAGAGAGACGCACACACAGAAACCTGCACCCATATTTAGCCCCACTGACAGTGTGTGTATACTTTAGGTGTATGCTTTCATGAATATTTGAGCATTTAAGGAAATATTGGTGTTTACAGATTGGAAAAACAGAATGTGAATCAACTATGCAGCAAAGATTAGCTTGTAGAGATGTTTGTAGGGGGATATGTTACAACGGGACAAGGTTCTCTGTCTTTATCCAAACCTGAACCCATCTGCCACTGGCTGTATCTTCAGAATTTGGCTCACAAAGTTATCATGGTTGCACCAATGGTCCTATTTTCAGCCTGACAAACACCTGAGCAATTCCCCAAATGGCAAACAACTCCTTCACAGCGACTGATTGGATTGACTAAAACCAATATTAACATCTGTGTGAGCCAGACAGTCATAAAACACAAAGAAAAGAGTCAGTGAACCTCTAGCTGTTTGTAAAGCTGACATCTCAGCAGCAGCTCACTGTCAGTCCTGGAAAGAAAAAACATGTAAGTGAAACCATCCTTGTTTGGATTCTCTACACCCCACACAGTCTGCCAAAACACAGCAGCACACACATGCACAAACACTTACCAGCAGTTGTTTTAATAAAGAAAAAAGAGCTTTCTGAGCTTCAACGACACTCACTAATATCCAAATTCAATATGTCATGCTTCATCTACATAAAAAGACATATAGCTGGTAATTGTGTACGTGCGTGTGCTTGTGTGCCAACAGTGGGTTCTTGTCTCGAGCCAGGGAGTAAGGTCTCTGTCGGTGAAAAGAATCCATTGTGCAGAAAAAGGGAGACTACTTTGTGAGGAATGTTGAGAGAAAAAAAGACAGGAAAGTGAACAAAAATATTAAGAAATGAGAGAATTATTCGTTTTAGCTTTAGAAATGGTAAGAGGACAGAAAAACTGAGGTTGAAATTAGATCAAAGCAAAGGACAGAAATGTGTAGGCATGCAATATGCATGCTCACACATCCACATACGCACACATCTCAGATCTTAACCACGGAACAGTTTTTGGCAAGTAGAGCCAGCAATTTAGTGGGAGGCAGAAGGAGTGTGCTCTTTGTTTGCACAGATAATTTAATTCATCCCCCATTTCCAATATAGATCTTGATGGAAGATATGGAGGCTCAAAACAAGCACCCTGCCCGCACATTGCCAGGGCTAAATCACCCTCTTGGCCTGCGGATGAATGGTCCTAGTGCGAAGTGGAGGAGAAAATGTGCCTGTCAATGAGGGTTTCTCAACAGAGGAAATTGCTTCATGAATTTGAGGAAAAACACAAATTAGCTCAATTGTGCTCCTCCCAATCTAATTTGGGCCGCTCTGGTGCTTGAGGCCAGCAACCGAAGGAGGTAGTTAAAGCTGTCACTCATCCCTTCTTTTATGTTTATTTCCCACATGTACCTTTAAATCTAAATTTAACAAATTTAGCAATTTCCCAATTCATCAGCAGGAGAAAAACACGCATTTGAAGCATTTGCCATATTGGGGTTTTCATCAAGTTTGCGTGAAGCTCTGTTGGAAAAAATTATGCTGATTTATTGTTTTCTTTTAAAGAGCATCGTCAATCAAAAGACGTGTTGCATGTTTCTAGAATTAGTGGTTGTAGATGCTGTTTAGGGAGAAATTTTAAGGTACATGTTTGAGAAGTGGAGGTTCATACTTATTATTCAAAGCAAGAACAGCCAAGTGGGATGGAATTGACTTCATCAAAGGAGCGAAAACATGAGGTGATGAGAGAATATTGATAGGGATGAGTGAAGACAAAACACAGGAGTAAACATTGGTGTTTTTGGAAATTGCTGATCAAGAACATAGATCCTCAGAAGTCTGCCAAAGTTCCTTGTTGTGTCTCGGTAGGTCATTTATTCTGCCATTACTGATTCAGTACGCTGCTAGATAGTAAGTGTACTACGTACATGTAATATGACTGCTATAACCGGCTGAAACGACGGTAAAACAGACGTTTTTAAGAGGCTCTAATACTCTATTTGTTTATTTATTTAGATATTTTCTCTTCACTATGATTTTCTTGAGTTATGATGAACAGAAACAATGGAAACCAAGCCAGTGTTATGGATGATCCAGGTGGCGTGTAGAGCAGAAGAGAGAGAGAGAGAGAGAGAGAGAGAGAGAGAGGAGCATTTCACACCTCCACTTCTCAGTGGTGCATTCCACACCTTTTGTAAATGGTTTATGGGGCTGCCACAATCAGTTTTACCTCACACATACAAGAACTCATTGCAAACAAGCTATATAGCAGGTGATATTTACACCCAGATATGAAGCTGTGATGTCAGACAGGTGCTGGATGCTAAATCTGTTGCTTTGGTCCAACTGCAGAACAGTGAGATTTTACTTTAATCAATTACAGGAATACAATGTACTTCTGCAGCTTTGATTTAACCAACATTCTGACTCTTCCTGCACTGCCCTCTAAAGTGTGATGATTTAATGATATTTTTTTGTTTTATGTGACTGAAAAGTTCATATTTGGAGCTTATGAAGAAAGTTTTGAAGAAAAGGTCAATTTCTTTTACTAATATTTAACCATCAATCTATTGAGAAAGCATGAAAAGCCTATCTGACATTTCAAAATGGGCTATTAGTCCTTAGCCTAATTGAAAGAGCCATAACATCTTGGATGTATTTTATTCAAACTGAAAATGGCAAGAAGCATTTTAGATTTTGCATGCAATTTTATCATAGCTAATGTAGGAATTCTAGAGTTATGACCAAACCCATGTTTTGTAAAGTCACGTTGACCTTTAACTAGCAACAGCTGATCATTTACATTCTTGGATTAAATAAACTGTTGTGACAAATTTGAGGAAACTCTTTCAAGTTTTTCCTGAAATATTTTCAAAAGGAAGATGGACAGATGAATGAACAGAAAGCTTTGAAAATAATGCCTCTGGTGATGGTGTCTTGTGCAGAGGTTTAGAATCCTAACAACATTGCTAATTTAGGACTTAGTTTTTTTCATTATAAGAAAAATGCCCATTTCAGTTGGAATGTGGATTAATGGGATGGGAATGCAGGCGAGATCTCATGACCAGATCAAAGTGCCCCTTGAGCTTCGTCTCTACTGTTCCATTAAGATTTTACAGACATGCGGTGCAGTTTTTATTTTTGTTTTCTTGATTTTATGACTCTAAAAACATAGTTTTGCTTGATTTATCCAACACTCATTAATCTAAGGCCCCTTTCCAATTGATTTGATCCAGAACAGTCTATGTAGACATCTTTTTTGCACCTTCACTTAAAGGAAAAGTGTTTTTTGTTTTTTGTTTTTTACCTGGACCTTACTTATAGCATGAAATGCGTTCATAAACTGTACTTTTCCTTTAAGTTTTTAATCTTTGTTTATGTGCAAATGACATTTTCAGCTTAAAAAATATAAATCTAATTAGGCTGTTGTACAGCTTTTGAATGTCAGAGCTGTACCCTGGAAATTTTCATAAAAATTTATGATCACTGGTTGTAAACATGGCCTTGATTATCTCCAAGTTAAATGTGAGTTAGTTATTTTTGCTGTTATAAGTCACTTCTTTTAGAGTTTGGAAACTTGAAGTATTCACATCAGCTTACACATAGTTATTGTAGCAGCCTGTGTGAAGTCCTGTAACTGTTTAAATAAAAACCTGTAAGATTTGAGGTGCCTCTGATGCCTTATGCATAAAACTCCTCAGTGCCTTCCTGAGAGTGCCAGACTTGGTTTCAGCCAGCAGCCCTCAGTCATGTCTTTTCTCAGCCCTCACCATATGAGGAGAGCAGACAGTCAGGAATGCTCAGTGAGCCAGAAGCTTCTGGTTTTTATCTTCGCTTGAAGCCACGGTTCAGCAGAGTAACTTGACTGACACCTTCGCTCTAGTCAGTGTGAGTGATGTAGGGGCACAGAAATGTGTTTGACCTGAACTGCACTACACAAGCTACTGTTGCGCCTTTGAGGCAGCGAATTGAAACTTTCAAGTATGTTCATTTTGATTATCCAGGCAATCATAAAACGCAGATACACAAAGGAGCAAACCAAGCAAGGTCCACTAGTTGACATACCACTGTGTTTTCTCGCAGTGCCAAGAGCGTCTTGCATGCTCTTGTGTGGAGTGGGATTATGTTAATTTTTCCTCCGTGAACACACTCTCGCCAATGCCTGCACACAATTGTCAAGAGCGATAAACATTGAGGGAAGATAGGAGAGGAGAAAAGGAGTGGGAGAGGGGTGAAGGTGTGATGAGCGATTTGAAGAGGGAAGAACAGAATAAACCACAGAGTGATGGTTTGATGGAAGGAACAGGAGAAGCCTGAGGCTGATGGGGAGTGGAGATCGGGCACGATGAGAAGGGAGACAGACAAATAACCAGTGAGACAACCGATGGAGCCGAATTGGACAAAAAAACAAAACAAGAAGGAGAACGTGTAGAACAGTGACAATGTCAGAGCAAGCAGCTCCGGACTCTTCATCAGGGTAACTATCCATCCAGCTCCAATGTGAACTGCATACCTTCTGGTACTTGTCAGCTGGAGTGGCACTGCTTCCATCTTTGGACATTAGACAGTGTTGACACTGAGGTTGTCATTATAAATGACAAGCGCTCCCCATTCCTGAATCAGGAATTTTAGCTGAAGACTGTATGTTATTGGTGAAAAGTTCTCATTTTCCTCCAATAATTAGAAAAGGACAGCGTCAGGCGTTAAAGATAACCAGTTCTTACATAACAACATCACAAAGTTGGTCTTGATCAAGGAAAGCCATCTTGAACTCATATTAGCGTTCTTTCACAGAATTTGACTCCATACAGTTGATTATAATCAGTCTGAGTGGTGTGTGAGTGTTTCGCTTCCCATATGAGACATGGGACTGGTTTACGGATGACTGAACTGTTACCAAAGCTGAAGTGTGTCCTGAGTGGAAAATTCAGGTCTGGGAAGAAGTCAAGATAGATGGCCTCTGTCATTTTGTTGCTTTGGGATTTCTGTATTTTCAAGCTGCCCTGAAATGTGTAAGAGGTCTTCATTTGGTCTGTCATGTGTGAATCTTGCATGCAAAGTGTTTGCCAGTTGTTCCGAAAGGCAACAGCACCACCTGCTGGTAAAATCTGGTAATGTGAGCTTTCACATGTATTTTTCCAGTTCACCCGCTAACACCATTCTTCAAATTGATTCAAAGCTGCTGCTTTTAGTATGCTCTCAGCAGAGGTTTGCTTCATGACAGGAAGTGCTCAGGGTTACAGTACCTTGTTTGTGTGCATGCAGCTTGCCTTAACGACTCATTCATACCAGCCTAATATTTACCTGTCCTCATTTTGTAATTGCAAAATCAAGAGGTTCCATCAAAGTATCCTCATCTTGTTCATCTCCTCTTGCAGGCCCAGAAGAATGAGAGGGAGTCTATCAGGCAGAAGTTGGCCCTGGGCAGTTTCTTCGATGACGGCCCGGGCATCTACACAAGCTGCAGCAAGAGTGGCAAACCTAGCCTGTCCTCCCGGTGAGATGTCTGACTTTTGGGTGGATATTTACCACAATAACCATGTGATCGATACGTGGAAAACACAGCATTTGGTTTTTTAAGGTTTTTTTTAAGTCTGGTAATTGTCTGAATCAGGATGTTCTAAAGGGGGATCCTAGACAAAGTCATAACCAGCACATATGTCACAAGATTATGTGTCCTGAGTGTATTGTGAGGTTAGTAAGTAGATAAGAATAGTACAAATCTGAAACTTAAGATTTACTGTCAGACATGCCTCTATATAATGAACAATGGGGAAAGAGAATGACAGGAAGTAGAGACAAACCGTGTAAATGAGGCAGATGAAATCAGACCTTGCGGCTCTCACTTCCTGAAAGACACCTACACACACACATTCATACAATGCTCCCACCTCTGACACTGGACATTACTGGAAGTGGATGCTCAGTAAGCCCTCCAGTGCCCTTTTATTCCTGTGATTTGAGTCACGTGGTTTCCTCAATACTGCTAATGGTTTATTATGATTATGGGGAAATGGATGGGAGTTCTGAAAAAATATCACCCATTTGTATGTTTTGATCATTTCCAAATATATTTCAACCAGAAACCAATGAATTGTTCACATGAAGTTGTATAGGATAAATTTGGAGTCAAATACAGTTTCATAAGTAAACATTAGATTCAATTTCATTGAGCTGTGATTATGTATTGAGCAGGAGATTTTATAGGTGTTTGTATTCTCTGGTGGACAGGACACACTGCTTCTAACACATTCTCCATCATTACATCTGTGAGAAAAGTTTCCACTGCCCCTTATATGAGCCAGGCTCTACTCCGTCTGGAACTGGAAAGCCGTTTATCATGTTTTTGTTGTCCCAAAAAGTTAATTGGACACTTTCATGGCTCCTACAATCTATTCAGTTTGAGTTATAGAGAGTGTTTTTGATGCTGCCTCCTTTGAAACAACAACCAACCTCTCAGGTCCTGTTTTAAGTGGGCCTGAATGGATCTTTGCAGTGTAATCAATCAGTTCTGTGTGTAATTACTGCACTGAATAAGCAGATTATTGATCGACAGTAGAATGAATCTACACCCTAGCGATATTCTATTCGGCCACAACACAAACACGCCCCTTCTGGGCTCAAGCAGATTGCATCAGACCTACTGGAGGCCTCCGGGATCGATCCACATTGGACACTAAAGGAGAAATGATTAAAAACACAAGTCCTCTTTAATTTTATCCCCAGCTTGCAATTTGCTCTGAAAGTGTAGGCAGCATGTGTCTTTTCTCTTTATCTTAAACACAATGCGGCATCTTGTGTTTATCCACAGCGCTCTAAAAGCTCTACTTGTCAAATTTTGTTAACTGAGCTGACTCTTATCAGCCATTATGCTTATACTGCTTTTTTGGGATTTTCTCTCTTTCTGCATCCCTGCAGGCTGCAGAGTGGCATGAACCTGCAGATCTGTTTTGTCAATGATAGTGGCAGCGACAAGGACAGCGATGCAGATGACAGCAAGACGGAGACTAGTCTGGACACACCTCTGTCACCCATGGTATGCGTTGATGGCCTTGTGATTACTGAGAAACCACAAACAGTTCTGCAGAATTCAAGACTGATTGAATGAAAAGGAGTTTACTGGCAAATATGTGTTACTATCTGTGTAAAACCAGCAAAGTAATTCAGATCTGATGGTGTAAAACCCAAATTGACACATAACAAGAATGAAAGCCATCAAATAAGCAAGATATGCATTATGAATCAGAGAGACAGCTGCCACATTAATAGCTTTATGAATGTTTGCTCACATTATATGGCTTGTGGGCCACTTCAGATGAGAGGTGAGTTAGTGTATGTTTGCCTAGGCAGTGAACAACTGGCTATATTGACCATCTGTCTGCATGAAACACATTTTAATTAAAAAGAAAAAAAAGAGGGAGAAAAATAGACCCCACTCACATAAACACACATTCTTTTCTCCCTGATTTTTCTGTTCAACTTCTTATTTCCTCTTCCTACTTTCACTGCATCCCTCTCTCAGTCCAAGCAGAGTTCCTCCTACTCAGACAGGGACACCACAGAGGATGACTCAGAGTCTCTGGAGGACATGGACTTTTTGAGTCGACAGAAGAAGCTGCAGGCGGAGGCGAAACTAGCCCTGGCTATGGCCAAGCCCATGGCCAAGATGCAGGTGGAGGTGGAGAAACAGAATCGCAAAAAGTCTCCAGTGGCTGACCTGGTCAGTATCAGTAACCTCCGTTTTGACAGTTACATGATAAAACTATAATGTCTCTGGGAATTTATGCCAATCATTTCTGAAGTTTTTGAAAGAAGCCCCCACCTTGTAACTTACTGCCACACATTCTGTGGTTAGCAGGGAAGGACATTACATTTTCCAATCATGGCCTACATTGTTACTCATATGGTGGAAAGAATATTCATCAGCCCAACACATTTCTTAAATTCCCTCCTCTTTCAGCTCTGTTTAGAAAGAGGAAAGTGACGACACCCCAGCTCATCATTATTTCATCCTTTTTTATCTGCCCCACTGGCTCCTTAGGAACGCACCCACCAAGAGACACCCACACATCCGCAGTGTGACACCAGTGCACAATATATTTCCAGCTGGACTTAAAGGCAGAACCGTTTTACTTATTCAGAGCAGAGAAGGGCAGCTCGACCAGGCCCATCTATAATTCATACGCCGGAAAGCATTGACTTGGGTGTTTAGGGATGTGGCAGTGCTCAGCAGTCAGAAGACATCACTGTCACATCCGGACCGAACACACGGTGAATGTTAAGATGTATTAAGGCTACAGCCGCCTGCTGTGTCCACAACTACAGAGATCTATTAAACTGCAGATATGACAAACGTTTAATTCTTCCCTGGAACAGTGATTCCCAAATAGGGCTACTTGTATAACGGACATCTGCAGTTTCTAGGTCTATCTTTACCAAGGGGCAACTTCCGGCAGTGAAAAGTGAAACCTATGCGGAAGTGCTAAAAATTGAACTTCCTCCGTCTTCCGCAAGGGGCTGGCTCCAAAACAGAGCAAATCCCGATTGACTCCCATGTTAAAAAAGAAAAAGTCCAACTTCACAGCAGAAAAAAACCTGTTTACTGCCTGGTTCAGAAATCCATTTTAGGTTTAAGTCATGTTTACTTTTGTGACAACTGTGTGGGGGAGTGAAGTTTTTTATAACTCATCCATAAAGATGTTATTTAATCTTTGAAGTTGTGCAAAATTAGGGGCATGTCCTTTTGATTTACAGGTAACAGATGCGGCTGTTAGCGCTAGCGGTTATGGCTAGCGGCTTGCTCCCGCTTTTAAATTTGTGGTGAAATCCGGCGGGAAGGAGAGGCAGAGGGGAGCAGACAAGCACAAAACATGGTTTTTGGTCGGCTAATACTTGCACATACGCTTTAGCTCGCTTACGTCTGTTAGCTCCTGTTAGCTCTGGGATAGCTCTTAGCCACGGCACGGGCAGCTAGGTGTCAATACGCTTCCCCGCTCACAGCCCCCCTCTCAGCTCCACCTCTTTGCCCATTTTTGTATTTACCGGGAGTGACGAGACGCGTGATACCGCCAAGATGGCGACAGTGGGGACCTCCCACCGCGCTTCAGTTCTACAAATGAGGCATAGTGTTTCTCCATAACAGTCAATGATCTTTACAAATATTAGCTTCTTGACAAGAAATAAAAGAATGGAAATCTTGCTGAACATTATAAATGAATGATAAAATAGACATAAATCAGATTGAAACAGTTGACTAAAGGTAATGGGTAAACAGCTAAATATTACCAAGAAATAGTGCAAGGACACTTAAAAATCATTATCTGTAACTAATACAATGCTGGTGTCAGTGAAGGGTCACTTGAGCTGATTTGGTAAATGAGTGGGAGGTTACTTCAGACAAAGAAAGCTGAGGACTCCCTCCCCTCTTTTACCCTGCTGTCAGCCAATTCAGTTCTAAGTAATTTGTCATGTTTGCTCCTCAAAGACGAACAATAGGAGTTTGATCACAACAGCAAGCTTACACCCAGCACCCTGGCTGTGGGCTTGAGTTTGGATTTTCCTAAACAACCAAACATAATCTCTCAGAGAAAGTGAGAGAATAAGATTCGACAGAAAGCCTCAATTCTTTCCCCCAGCTTCATTCAGAGAAGAGTATAGTTCCTTAATCTGATGCACTCATAGTTGGAAATGAGTTCTCAAAATAGCAATTTGGTGGTAGTAGTGTGACCGGTTTACCACAGAAACTCACACTGAAGTCAGTAGTTAAATAAAGACCAATACCAATCTACTACCTTTTTTATCGCACACTCACATTTTCTTTGATGTCATTAATTCTTCATTTGTTACTCTAACACCACGTACTTGTCACAAAACTGAAACTGATATATGACTGTATCCTGTACAGTTGCATCAGCATGCATTGTGAAAGTGAAAGAGTGGAGGGAAACTATCCCGCCCACACGAGCCAGAATGTCCAAAGAACAGAGCAGGGTATTCTCTGAGCTCTGTTTGTCACGACTTGAGGTAAAAGAGGGAGGGGAAAACAATGGCTGTTGGATGGAAAGAGAAAGAATGTGGACAGGTTAGGTGAGTGTAGATGGTAGCTGAATCAAAAGTAAATTATTTGCCTTCGTGTTTCTGAAAAGCACCCATGACCCTGTGTGCTTCCATGGCGCAATTGCACTCTATATTTAACTAAAAATATCACACATCTGCTGCACTGGACACACTGCAGTAGCAGAGGCAGTGGCGATTGTGTTTTTTGGTTGCAACCAGGAAAGGGTGGCTGGTGTAAATGAGTCCTTTAAACAGATTTGACTAGTTTTGAGGAAACGATGAACTGATTATTAAAACTTAAGTGGTAATCTAATGTGGAAAGTAATGCTAGATTTATAAAAGCAAACAGCCAATTTTATCCCCACTTGTTTTTTCTAAAAAAGATCACTTTAAACTAAATATCTGTGAGAATAACTTACATACATCTTCCTAGCTTCAATGCAGCACTAAACTTTGATCTGATTTTGAATTGTTCATGAAAAATAAATTTACCGTATTTTGGCCGGGAAAAATATGTATTCAGCATGGATGCAGCTCAGAGATAGTCATGGAAGCTCCAACCTGTCTCTTGTCGAAGGTCATTGACCAAAACCCCCCGGATATTCACCAGAACAATAGATGCTATAACTTTGCAACACCGAATGAATATCATTGCAGACCAAGATCTCTTTTGAGAAGCGGCATCTGATCAGAAATGATCTCAGCGATCAGATGAATGATCAGTTCTCCCCTGTCTGTCACAAGTGTCTTTTGTAAGTTTTGAGACAAATTAAGCCGCACGTCTGTTTATCGTCTGTTTATTTTCTAAAAGATTACCAATTGAGTAATTGTTATTTCAACCAAATAAAGAATGTGGATGCTGAGATTCCTGCAAAAATCATGCAGTTTCTCTGTTCTACCACTAGATTCTGTGTGTATGCATGGTTGGAGCTGTTCATATTTCTAAGTTGAATTACAAGATGGTGAATTTAACACTGCTTAGAAATGCTCTTGCACAAAATCTGTGCGTAAAAACAGTTGATTAATAGGGGCCCAAGTTTGAAAATGTAGTCATAAAAGTATTCTATGTTTTAAGTGTCATCTCAAAATGCACATGGATAGTAAAAGTGAAAGCACTCCTGGGACTGTTATGCCATTATATGAATGATATCATTAGATTGTTATGAGATGTGTTTTACAATGAAATAAAGATTTTATTGTAGCTGATTGTGATTAAAGTTTTTTTCTTTATTTTTTTAATCTAGCGATAGCTAAGAGTTATTTTCATTGTGACTTCATCAAAAAGTAGAGAAATTAGTTTATTGATTATTTAGTTTTTGAATGTAATGCAAAGACTGAGGAATCTACTTGCATGCCCCAATTTAATTTGATTTAAATCCCAATATATCATGGATTAGTTTGAATCTTTCGTTTATTGCATCTGATCTGATGATGTCACATGCAGTGTTGGTAGGCAACGAAGAAAACTCTGAGTAGCTATACCTTATGGTCAGAATCTCACAGTCAACAGCTCAATATCCAGGCGACATGAGATCTTTCTCCTCAGTATCAATTACTAGATTACATCATTTATTGTTAAAGGGCACCGCAATCCCTTCTCCTTCATCCTTGTTGTTCTCTCTGCAGTGTCTTTCTGACTACATAGTATGCCAGATGAACATAGATACAGAGAGGCTTTGGGGCCCAGGATATGTTTCTGTCTTTGTGAAACACATAATACTTCATTCCCAGTATTCCTTGTTTGTGTTTCTAGTTAGTCCATCTCATCTGCCAGTAAATCTCTCATTCACCATGATGATTGGGCAAAGAAAATAACTACAATGATCTCCTCTTTACT
>JAPMNP010676594.1:0-11666 GCA_029874935.1 Atherina boyeri | reverse complement strand
TTTTTTTCTAATGTCCAAATCTGCACAGCTTCTTTTAAACTGGAATTACTCTTCTATGTTTTCTTTTTTCTTCAAAATTTTTGTTTTTAATTCTAAACTATGCGTTTTATTCTTTTACTTTTTAATGCTTCTTCTACAACCCACTTTAATGCTTTTAATGTTTTATGTAAAGCACTGAATAGTTTTGTGACATGAATTGTGCTATACAAATAAATTTGCCTTGCCATACATATTTCTGTACTCAACCACACACTATTAATGACTCTTATTAATGTGGCAATATAACTAAAATGGTACAATGGAAAATTGTCTGGAACTTCTCTTCTAAATAGTAGACCAAATATCACAATATCAACTCTTCTTTTGAAAAGGTGTATGGTCCATAATGTTTTAAACTCCATTTTGGTTTGTAAACCAAGATGGGTATTTGTGGGGACAGGTTACTCTTAGACTGCATTATCAAATAAGCAAATCAAATACACGATTAAAAAACCTGTATTTTATTTGATGAGTACTTGCATGGCTGCCTCTATATTAATATTAACCCATTATAACCTGATGCAACATGGTGTGTTTACAACCATACAGATGTATAAGAAGAATGAACAAGTGAAAATAAGGTTATTAGCCAATTAATTTGGTACTAATAAAGTTGTTGTTTATTGTACTATTTAGCCTATCTATATTGTAGTAGTAATAAAATGCTTCATGATTGACATTAGTTTCTTATTACATTTTTTAAACTTTACCTTTCCACAGCTGATATAATGATGGTTTATGCTTTGAGGATCTATTCCTTTAAGTAGGAAAAACATTAGATTAATTCAAGTTTGCCACATGCAGTATCATCATGACTCTGTAGTCTTGTAGAGATTAGATCTCCTTTGTCAACATGAAGCAGCAACCTAAGATCAGTAAACAAGGCACTGCTGTTGTGCATCTAGTCACAACAGGGTTGTTTATCAAATGGAATGCATCCACAATGAAAACACTTATGCATTTCCTGTTGTTTTTTAACATCTAATATGGGGAAAGGGCAGAAGACAGAGAAAATTACAAACAGCCCATCTAAGATGCCTCCTTGTTTTTTGAGACCAGTGTATCATCTCATTCAAATTAACTCTCCCCTTCATTTTCCGCCACCTTTAACTAACTAAAATCAACATATTTTTGCTGGCCTTAATACTTACATCAGAAGACTGACTTCAATGTAAAACGTTAGACACAGACAGAAGTTTTGGTTTCGCAGGTTATGACTCCTACTCCCGCGAGATCACGTTTAAGCATTCTGGAACGACGTTGCTATGGATACAGGAGCGTCGTGGTCAGAAAGCCGAGTTGTCTCAAACATCTAATGAAAACAATGCTGTACTCAAGCAAATTTATTTAGAAGTGAGAAACTGAAGTAGCTATATCACAGGTGAGCAGTTTTTTTTTTTCTTTCAACAAATAATTTTGAGTTTTGGTTCGAGCTTTGAAAGATAAGTGGTGCTTTTTTAAAGGCACACACATCAGTTGTCAGTGCTCTTGTGTTGTCAATGAGTTATTCATTAACTGCGTTGTGTCAGACTGCAAGGTTCCCTCCATATTGAGAACGGGGGTAACGTATTACTTTTATTTATTTTGCAGAAGCATGAAGAGGACACTTGATTAAATGTTGCTTCTTTAATTTACACAGGTGAAACTTTGTATTAAGGGTCAGGTTCAAATCGTGTAGGCTAGCTACTTCTTGATCAACTTAAAATTCGTGATCGTTCAATGCTTGGAAAAAGAAAAATGTGCTATGACTTGTTGTTTTCACCACCAGCAAATAATCAAATCATTTTCACCGATATAAATTAAATTATCATTACTTAGCCTACTTTTTTTTTTTTTAAAGAACCGCTTTATATTTTAATCAAAAAGTGTTGGCTTTAAATTTAGATTTTAGATTTATTGTATCTTTTTATTAAGAGAAAGCTAATATTGTATGATTGTATTGGATCTAAAATAGCATTTTGAATATTCATCACTGGATGCTAATCACAACAATAACACATTTTTTATTCTTATGGTAGATTGTGTCAGTCTTTATTCTCCTTTAATCATCACATTTTTCATTCTCCTGCTATAGAACATAGAAGATGGCACATGAAGATCAACTGAATAACTTGCGGCTTCAGTTCCAAACACTACAAAAACAGCAGCAGAAAAGAAAACCTGATAGGAAAAAGGAAACAGAACCAGATAATCTTGATGTTAATGGCATACAGGATGACTTGAACCTGTCTGAGCAAGGCATTCAAGCAGACAGTCCCAATGACAGGTAGGTGTGTCTTACCTGGACTTAAATATCCTACATATTTATCCCTGCTCTCTTTAATGGCAGATACATTTTTAATCTGTTTAATCTGTTCATTTGAAAAATGTCAATTGGAGAAATATTTGAAGAAAGAATTCTCATCGAATCATGAATTTTAGTTGTTTAAAACTCTTTTGTCATGACTTCCAATAGGTTGTCAGAGAATGAGAATCAGACACTTCTGGACCAGTTGAGAGAGCTAAAAGACGAACATGGTAGACTCTTCAAACTTTTAAGTGAAAAGGATTTTGAGATTAAACACCTGAAGAAGAAAAGAGAAGAAGAAAGACAGGCATTAGCAGGTAAAATGGCATAAATGTGACTTACTTTGCACATCAGTGTTACAGATACTACATAGCCATTTCTTGATTCATCTCTTTAGGCACATCAGGCTTAGCAGGAGCTGCAGCTGCCACCAAGATTATTGAGCTATCCAAAAAGAATAAAGCGCTTAGTGCTGATATTGAGCAAGAGAAGATTAGATCCAAGCAAAACAGCAACAGAATCAAAGAGCTTGAGAAAGAGGTAAAGTGTCACTTTGATTTGTTGGATGGAAGCTCATCATTACTGCACAAAAACAAGATATTTATTATGCTTTGCTACTTTGTATAGCTACAGTCTGCTTTGGTACACCTTGCAACCGGGCAGAAGATTGACACAAAGTCATTGGATAAAAGCTTTTCTAAAGATTGTGAGGTAAACATGAACTTATCAGAAGAATATTTTGATGTTGTTTTCTAATCTGAATGAAAGAAAATCACCATGAATCACACACTCCTTACTTCCAAAAGCAGGAGAATGCACTGGTTAAATCTCTCCAGGAAAAATTAGCAGCTGCCCAACTGAAGGTGATTGAATATCGCAATCAGGTTCAATCTGCCAAACAGGAGCTGAAAGTAGCTCAGAAGGTAATAGCGTATCACATTTTCCCAAGATCATTTACATGTGTAAAAAAAAGAACTGTACAATATTGAGAAAAAGTAATTAAAATAAAAACATCATATGCCCCCTCTGACTTCCCCATTGCAAAATATGAACTGTTTCAGGTATTGATCAACGAGGTTGGAGAGGAAGTCAACCTCCAGCAATTATTAAGCTGCCCCGGGAGCTTTAGAGGTCGTTCACAGCAGATTCTGGCTCTTCAGACAAGGGTGAGCTAGAAATTAGATAATGACTTAACAACATAATGACCTTCTCAAATGAGAAAGTTCTTCGTGATTTATAAAAGGCCTTTCAAAAGGGTAAGGTTGCAGACACGAGAGAGTATATTATTTAAAACCAATGCCTCAATTCATCTTGACCACATCATATAACAGGTGCGGGACCTTGAGCAGCAGCTGAACCAGGCAACTCAGCAAAAACAGTCAGGTGTCTTGACTGCAGACCAAGACTTTTTGGACATTGGTGTCCTTCAGAAAACACCTCCCCAAGACAAGAACCTCAGCTACATCCGTACCATTGAAAAAGACAAGAGGGAAGCTTTTGAGGTTTGTAAGGAATTACTGTTGATAAAAAAAAATAAAAATAAATATTTTATTTTTTTTCTTTTCTTTTTCTCAAATCAATGTATTGCAGAAAGAAGCTTAATCTATTAAGGGGTGATCGGCAGTTATGACAGAAATCCTCCATTTAGAGATAGTAAGGTATATACAGTACTCTTGGATAAAATGATAAGATTTTTAGCATATGTACGAATTTGAATGAATCCTGGTAGATGCAATAGATTTTTTTTTTCAAGTCTCGTAATCTTTGGTTGTATTTTAGTTTGTGTTCAAAAAAGAAGAATGAAGCAACATGTTCTAATTGTATTCTGACATACCTCACAATATGTTTACCCCCCCCAAAAAAAACCAAACAAACAAAAAACGATCGATATAACGATTTAATAGGCTATTCTTCCACAACTTCACAGAGGATCTCCGCAAATTATGAGGCTCTATTGATTGAACACGAGGATCTGAAGAAAAAGTTGGAAGCCTCTAAAGCCAGGAGTAGATCCCAGTCCAATGAAATCAAAACTCTGAAGGTCCAGATATCCACCCTGCTGGAGAAGGGTAAACATGATGATGAGCTTGTGGATGCGCTGTTGGTAAGACATTAGAGAAACAAACAGCCAGTTACATTCAAATGTGGTGTATCTCGGATTATGCATTTTTCTTAGTTATTATGTAAGAGATATACAATTAATGCTACCTTGACTGCTTTTTTATTTATAAAATACAATAATCAAATCAAATTTACAGTTAAAGAGATAGTTTAGGTCAGAGTAGTAGTATTATTAGCTCCACCAATCAATTGTGGTTGAAAAGTTTATTAGGTCCTTTAATTCAATCTGAGATGAGCTACACATTACGTATTGCAAAAAAGGAAGAGATTTGGTCCATACTTTTCCACAAACCTTTATTTTACCCCTGGCAGAGGCAGCAGCGTCAGATGCAGATGGTACTGAAACAGCTCAGCCAACATCCAAATAAACTGAGCAAGGAGCCCCAGCAGAGCATGAGACAACAGCTGAATAATGAGCCTTCTGACAACAATGCTGTTGTCCAGAAGCTGAAGCAGATAATTGAGGAGAAAGAGACAAAGATCAAAGAACTGCAGGAAACTCT
Source organism: Atherina boyeri (assembly GCA_029874935.1). Lineage (NCBI taxonomy): Eukaryota > Metazoa > Chordata > Actinopteri > Atheriniformes > Atherinidae > Atherina > Atherina boyeri. Next base: position 6,716 of record JAPMNP010676594.1, on the reverse strand, counting down.
GCAACTTTCTAACAAGGTAAAAAAAGAAAAGAAAAGGTAATTGGTATTATGCCGGATTTTGTGCTGACTCTGACCATTTATATGTATTGCTTAGAATTCTACCATCTGGCATTAAATGTGTTGTTTACAGCAGCTGAAGGAGGAGAGTGTAGACAGACAGTCCAGCTTTAAGATAACAGGGTGCAGTGCAACAATGTCCCCACAAGATGGAGACATTCACAAGAGCATTACTTGTTCAGGGTAAGTGTGCTGATGGCACTCAAGATAAATAATCACAGATGTGTGTGTATCTGTATGTTTTTCTTCTTTTTTAACTTATTTTATTGTCTTAAAAAGTCAGAAAATGAATAATAGCATGCATGATCACAGAGACACTTTTCTAAGATTTCTTGTCTGGCAAACCAATAATAAATAAATCACTTGCACCAATTAGAGACTTATTTTTTAATTAGGTTATTGATTTTGTGTGATGCCTCACAGTTCTATCAATGTTTTCTTCTGGGATTTATGTTAGTGTGTGAAAGTCTGTCATCATCTCTTCCAGTTTGGTCTCAAAAATTGGACATAAACTGGTGCTGCCCGTAACGGAAAATGGTACAGAATACAAGTGAGTGGACAGCAGTTGGATGATTCTGTATCTATCATTCTTGTATAAATATATCACTGTGGAATTAATCAATCCAAAAATAAAAAAAGAAGGAAAAAAACACAGTATGTGAAACTATGATATGGCTATTTTCATCATTGTATGTTTTGTGATATAAATTCTTCAAAATGTCCACAACGTTTTGCTGACATGAGTGCACTGATGACCCACAGCAGTGAATTTGAAATCCTAAAAAAAAAGGGTCAGACTTCTTGAGTTGGTTAAATACTGCAGACAGACTAATAAACACTTCAGAAATATTTTTTAACATGTGATTGCTTTCCACTGTACTGCTCTACAATTTTTGCTATTTGTGGGGTTAAGATATGTTTGAAAGACTTTATTTAGAGCATTGGAAGTTTCTATTGATCCTAGATAAATAACAAAACACAAGCTAATTAACAGTGTTTGCCAGCAGCACTGGTCATAAATGGTTTTCAAAAGCAAGGGATTTGCTGGTGTTGCACCTTTGTCTGTAGTAATCCAGATAAGTTAGTTAATAAAGTGAATGCTCTGGCCTTCACCAAACATGGTGATAAACTTTTTGTTTTGTTTTTCTTCAATAATTCATCGATGCTAGTCCACTTCTAACATAGTATAGCTCAGATATTAAATGTCAGTAATTCCTACTACTAAATCTGAAGTGGTTTCTCTTATCCCAGAGGTAATAGTCCTTGCACTAACAATTTGTTAAGCAGATATGTGGTGACCTCTGAAACATTATATTTCATTATTTCTCAAGGCAGTATCAATATTTGAGTGCATTCTAGCTATCAAAATGACCTTTACTATTGCACCACACCACTAGAATGTGTCATTTTATGGTACATGTCCATGGACACATTATTTATTATTATAAAATCATGACTAAAGGATGCATTTAAATACTAATGTCTTAATTAAAGGCTAAAGTCTGGAAATTAATATTTAGAGTTAGGTAGAGAATTTCTCAGATTTATGGAGCCAAATATGACTAGATAAATACAATATCTGTTTTCAGTTTCAAGCACATGAAACCATCCTTGCAAAAGAAACAGAAGGAATTCAATTTCTTACATTTTAATGTCACTATCAAAGACCTAATTTGTTTGAAATACCCAGAGAGAAAGAGATGAAACAGATGTGTTTAGAAGAGTTTCAGTGGTTAAATTTTAATCATACTATCAAAGCTTGATTTGTTTAAATCCTACTGAGAGAAAGAGATGAACCGGATATGTTTGGAGGCAGAGCTGAAGTACCAAGGGAAGCACCACAGGACGGTTACCCTGGAGCAGCAGTTGGAAAAGACGAAAATAGATTTAAGAAAGGACTCTGCATGCAGCATGGTTTGGTCTGATATGTCAAGGCTCAGTGACAGAATGATGTGACAGTGTCAAGCAGATTTCATTTTTTGCAGTTTTTCTAAAGCTCCGACTCATGAACTGCACCCTTATCTGTCTTGCTTCTGGCCTTAAGGACTCTGTCCCTAAGGAATTGGGTGACAGGTGTCCTAAAGCAACAGGAAGTCTCCATGGAGGAGCTGAACCGACTGTCCAACAGTTGGCATTGTAAATTTTTTCTTTTTTTTCAAATTTTATCAAGTTGTTGATGTCTCAAGCTGGTCCTGAAATTAAACCTGAGAGTTTTTCCAAGAATAAAAAAAAATAAAAAAAATTGACCAGGCAACAGGCATAATGATGGGCAGCAATGGACACCGTGCCTATGGACAGTGCTCATATTTGCCCATCACATTTGGGCTGTACAGACTTGTTTGTGTTGCTCTTGTATGTTGTCCCCTGGCTTTTCATTCAGCTTGAGGAAACAGAGGTGCAGAGGGCATCCCTAAAGAGCACTGTCCACCACAACCTGCAGCTCTACAGTGACGTGATGAAACAAGTCAAGCATGTTTTCCTGGAGGCTCTGTGACAGCACCGACAAGACACTAACCAGGGGAACTGGCTGGTCTCTGTTCAGCCTCACTTCCAGCTGAGCCCTACCTTCTCCTGTCATATGTGACAAATAGCAGCCTGCAGGAAACAACTTCTCTTCTTCGGCCACACAAACATCATAGGGATATCTTACCTTTCCCCTACTTTGTTATGGAATGGTTCCTTTGTAAGACCAGGTGACCTCAATTTAAGGACTTGATGACCTTAAGAAGCAAAGCTTTCAACTTATCCCTGAGGGCTGCCTCAAGTGTTCCCACTGATTTGAAAAATGCTTGACGTTGATAGGATGTCTCCCTGTGGTTTTATATCTTGTCTCCTTGTTGTTTAATAAATGTCAAATGTCACATTTTATAAAAATAAACCTGTCTTTTCCTTTCTGGATGCATATTGAGCCCAATATTGTTATCTTTAAGTGAATCTCTTTTAAAAAACAAAATAAATATCCAATATATTCAGTGAAAATAAACCAAATTACTTTCTTTAATGATTGAAATTATTTTATAAAATCTTTCCTTGTTGTGGTTATTTATTCCTCTTTTGTGGGCTCCACATGTTTGTACATGAATGTGTGAAATGACAGTTAAAATAACAATCACCACTCTCAATTTCCTAAAAAAAATGGAATATACCTGTTGATATTAGCACTGATTATGTACGATTTTAAGCTTTGTGGAACTAGTGGTTGAAAATGAATGCAAACTTAAACTGCACAAACTCCAACTGTAGTCTTCCTTACATTCCCCAGAGCAGGTCACAGTATATGATCTTAGACTCTTAATCCAGAGGTTGTATGGATATGGCTGATGGGAGTGGCTCCCACATTCATATTCACTTTTATACTAACATCCGAGTTTTTTTCTTCCGATGTAGCCGAAAGGGTTTCAGTAGAAGCCCCCCCTTCTTCTCCGCTCTCTCCACATCACGCTTAATTTAAAATTATGGCTGACTTAGTGTGCTGATTCAAATACCGCACTATTTCTTCCAGGACCCTGTGGGAGATTGGCAGGTCCCCTTTGGACCGAGCGAGAAAGTGCCACAAGACAAAAATATCAGAGTTTGGACATGATGAAGAAAACCTTTATGCTCGCAGTTACAAAAAACAGCTTGTGTTGAATACCTCCTGCATAGAAGGTGAGGCACCCTTTTATGTGACAGAGCGAGATGTACTGTCTTTGGAGGAACAGATGAGCTAACATGAGCCTTACAACTGAGTGAAGGCCCTGCAGGGCTGCCAAATATGTATCAAAGTAGCAATATGCATCAGAAAGAGTGTTGATGGGGCAAATACTTGTCATGATCCCTAACTGCATCCGATCCCAGGGAAAATGTTTAACTTAATTCATGTTTCGTTTTTTTTTTCTTTATAACATTATTGTTATTCTAAACCAGCCATAACACAACTTCAGATGAAGTCCGTATTTGTGAACATGTTTCTTCTTTTAAAAAAAATCAAGGTAGCTGATAAGAACAAGTCTAGTATAAGCTTTTAAATAATACTTACTGCTGTCCAACACTCATGTTACTGTTATTTCAGTTAAACTAATTTTACAGCTTAATATGACTACTCTTGTTGATTTCAGTTATTCAAGAGTGTCATCACCTTCAAATAAATTACACTTCACTAAACAATTTTATTATTGTTTTATGTTGCTGTATTACGCAGAAAGGTGTAGATTTATTCCAAAATGCCCAATAACCCACCAAACCAAACACAAACTTATGTAAACACAGCATACGTAAACAGCCTCAGCTATTTGTCATTCCAGGTTTGAATGACTCCTTTCTCCATCGTTCTCCTCAGAGGTATTCCCTCGTTCTGGACCGATGCTTCCTGCAGACCATTGACTGCATCCAGAAACTAAAGTAAATAGAGGAGCTGTGAACGCAGAGGTTAAAGTTAGCCATCAGTATACGAGGGATCTGTGAACTTTACTTAGGCCAGAAAACAGTTTGTGCCTCTATGAGTCTATTCATCTCACGGTGCCTCTCATTTACATGTAATGGAAAGAAAATAAACACCCGAGTCCTAATGTGCTCATTTACAGTAAGTAGACATAAAGTAATGACTTGTTATCTTCTCTAGGAAACGGCAGTAGTGCTGACCACAGTTTCATGGACTATGCTGATCAAAGCCTCCAGCATGAGCTACTGTTGCTGACACTGAGAATCAAAATCAGTGTTCACTGCAGTCTCCCACAATTCCTTCTGAGACTTGTGGGTGACTGCAGTTAGCACAATACCTGTAGCTGGTTTAGCTTTCCTGTTGTTTGTTGATCATCTGCAAACTGATTGAGATGACAGTTTTCGAATTCTGTACTTTTTTATTCTATAAATAAGCTCTCCAGCCCTTTTTTTATCACTAGGTGGCAGTATGGTTAGTCTTGAACTGAGGTGTATATCAGCTTGTTTTGATGTGTATCTTTGACAATAATTTACATCTTGATGGAGAGCTATAGCTTAGTGGGCCAGTCAGAACATCTGTGGTTCAATCCCCAGCCAATCTAAAAGTGTCCTCAGGCAGACTGCTAAACCCCACATTACCATCGGTGTGGGATTGAGCAGGATAAAAAACTGCATGTATATACAGAGTGAAAGTGTTTAAGATAAGTGTGAACTATCTACCATATCTGAAATCAAAGATGTCAATGAGCAACAGTTTTCTTATTCACTGGGTCACCATGTGAAATGTAAAGAAGAAAATTTTGTAAATTTTGTGAAAAAGGCCACAAAGACATCAGAAAAAAAATGTTATTATAGAATACAGTAAGTGATCATTTTGACTATAATGAAAGCATGTCAGAAATGAGTTGACAGAATCTACAGATGATTTAAAAAGTGGTGTAATAAGCAGTATTTGGTGGGGCATCTCTGGTATCGGGTCTGTAACATATTTGGATCTACAAAGAGCAATGCAGACTGAGGCTCAGTATTTCAATTGCAAAGATGGGAGGGTTTCAGTACTATATGAGTTTGTGTGGGTAAACAGTTAAACAAATTCAATAGCAATCTCTCTATAATAGCAAGGCATTTTGGAGTTTCTTTCTCAACGATTCAAATCATTAACAGATTTAGAAAAATCAGAGATATGGCCAAAGGCATGGGAAAAGGCTGAACACCAATATTGATTGACCTTTCCCTCTCTGCCCTAAGGCAATACTGCATTGAAAACAGATCCTACTTTGAGGTGAAACAAGCCATATGGGTTCTGGGGCACACCCAGGACAGGAATCGTTTTCCGTAAGCACAATGCATTTAACATGAATCAAGATAGAAGCCATTTTAGACATGCAGTCTTTTTCATCAGTTTGACAGCATAGATTGGGCCTGGTAAAATGTTCAAATCACAAGTCTGAGCCATATGCAGTCACATGCAGTAACCGGATAGGCACACATAGAAACAGCGGGTCTTAGTTTGGCACATAATCTGCTTTTCAGAGGAATTCAGCAGATTGTATTTTTTTAACTAATTGATAACAGCAATGTCCAAACTTTCCTACTTCTGTGGTTTTACTTACCAGTATTATGTGCAGCATCAAGACATTTTTTCACAGAGCCTGAGCCAAACAAATTGGAACAAACCTCCAAAAATCTACAGCATTATCAGTTTTGCTAGTCTCTCGTCTCACACACAAAACTGACAGACATGATGGTAAAAAGGGACAATCACTGTTCTTGAGTTAATAAAAACTATGTTCAACATTTTTGTGCAATTAAACCCAGTAAGTAAAAATCGAGTTGCTTTTGATAACAAATTTTTCAATAAGGTTTAATAAAAATGGATACTTTCAGTTGATCCCATCCATCATCAGTTTGTTTACACAAACTGCAGCGCTCTTCACAATATGAATTTTCATAACATGACACATTGTTATAAGAAAATGCTGACTTTAGAGGGTTTTGTTGTTATAAAATACTTGATATGCAAGGCCATGTAGTCTTGAGGAACAAATGTCATGCAAGCACTGTGGCTTTCTCCACCACTGTGATATATATCTGAATGATGCCAAAAGGAACACTGATGTTGATATTCCAATTATCTAAATAATGAAAAATAATCTCTTAAACAGATTAATGAAGCCATTAGTGTTATTTATTCAGTGTCAGAAAAGTCCCGAAGTGGAAAACTGTCCTCAGGACTAACT
>JAPMNP010676593.1:879-16455 GCA_029874935.1 Atherina boyeri | reverse complement strand
GGATAGTGTGAGTATAGCAACAAGAAAAAAAAAAAAAAGCAGAATCCCAAGAAGTGACAAGCGTATGGGTAAAAAGTGTGCGGATGAAAGGATTCAGACCCAAGTCCAGGTCAGTTAATCTCACCTGGGCAAAATCTTGTCTGGGAAGCGATGAGTTTGGAGCTGAGCTGCCAGGCTGCCGGGCTTCTTCAACTGCTCAAACAGCCCGATGAGGTTGTGGGAATACAGCTGGAAGGATCTCCCTGCAGCAGAATACAGTATATTTCTTCATTAACTTCATGAGTGAAGAATTTAAGGCATGGACACATAATTCAGTAGTTTGACTGCACTCATCTAAAATATAAATAAGTAAACCTTTAATTTAAATATAATGAGGCAATTTACTCTCAAAGCAGCTTTAATATAGAAAGGTTAGATGTGACCAGGGGTAAAAACATAATTGTGATGATGATGTGAAGCATGATTACCTTCTGATGAAGCCAGTTAGTAGAATATCAAATCAAGCCAGGCGAGAGGAGGATGGACAGAGTCCAAGGGAAGAGGAGAAGAGAAGAGAGGTTAAGTATACCAAGGGGCAAACTGCTGAAGGTAAAACCGAAAGTAGACCTCACGCTTTGTAATCCCATCCTCAAATGTTAAACCGAGAAAAGGATAGGCTCTTAGGAAAGCCAAATGCAGACAGTTTGGTATCAAATGGTGGCTGATTTTGAGTTTTCTGACCACAGATAGCATATCAGTCTGATATACAGAGAAACTATGCTAGACTTAGCAGCTACTACAAATTGTAGCCTAAAAATATATCTATTTGTCAGACCAAAAGGACATATGTCACATGTGGCTCTTATAGAGGCCATCTAATGGCAAACAACAGAAATGGTTATTTTAGGGCTGCAGATATAGAATGATTGTGTTGCCTTTAAAAAGATAACAAAGGACAAAGAAGCAGCAGATTGTGACAGTGGGCAGTAAAGCAGGAGGCTGTAATAAGTCTACCACTTACCTGACAAAGACATCAGGTTGTTGTTGATAATATACAGCCATGTACACTTCCTTGGGAAGAGCTTAAAAGGGAATCAAACAAAAATGACACAATCACCAGCTGAATGAGGGGGAGGAGAAGATATTAAAGGACATTTATCTGTGAAATAAACATCTGCTGAAATCCTCCCCTGAACTGTTCAATTACAGCTGAGAAACACTAGTAAGCAAATCAGGTCTGCCAAACAGGTCTCAACGCTTAAGAACAGTTAATCTCAAAGAATTCAGGCTAACATAAGCTGAAGTATCCAGCTCTTTTATGTATTTGGGTTGTAAGGATTCAGCAGTACAAGCATCACTATCCCAGAATGGATTAAAGTTCTTTCTCCAGCTCAGGGTATTTTCCCTTATTAACACTAATCAGGAAACGATTAGAAAATACACAGCAATAAGCATGAAGCTATCTATTAGACTATTTTGTTTAGTTTTATAATTTACTTTATCCATTTATAAGCTCTAGCCTGAAATGTAAAAACAATAACAATAATGTGGATCAACCGCTGGTACAGAATATTAGTTTTTGTTTGGAGCATGTAGCATAAGGCCATCATTTCCAAAGTTCAGGTTATTTTTTTACCAGATTCCTATTTACAAATTAGCCATCTGGAAACATTAAAAAGACAACTGGAAATCGTGCTTTTATCCAACTCAGTGAGCCAACAATAGCACATTATCTACAGCTGTTAAACAGTCATAGATTTACAATATGCAGCTTGGAGTGGAGAATCAGTAAATAATGCAGGTCTAATTTGGCAAATGCTTATTAGGATAGCATTTTATTCAGCTTGATTTCAGCTGGTCTTACCTGCTCCATCGTTGCCTCATGCAGCTCATTAAGATTCAGTGTGTAGATGCCATCCTCAGTCCCAAAGATAAGGTACTGATCTGTAAAAAAAAAAGAAGAAAAAAAAATGTTTTTGAGCACTAGCTCAAATAAAGCATAACAATGCATATTTGTGTGAATGGCATTCGCTGCATTGCATGTACCTTTGGTGTCTGGATGAATCCACGATGTGGCACAGTTGATTTTCAATGGACACCCATCAAACACTTTAGAGAAACAGGCTCCCATCTGCAACAAAATAACAATCCAGTTCAGAGCAGGCAGCATCTATCTCAGTGAAGCCTCAAAATGTCAGACAAGATTTAATGAGGTGGAAATGAGCAGAACCACGGTGCAGGAAACTCTACAGACCCCAAATATCTACAGAATGTACAGCAGCAACTCAAACGAGAGTTTAATAACAGTGTCCATGAAACCACGCCAGCAGGGTTGAGCAAAAGCTTTGAGGGACAATGCAATTCACTCACCAGTACTTTAGGAGTGGGTGGTAGGCCGTTGATCGCTGGTTTCTAAGGAGGAGCAGAGGAAATAAAAACCATAAAATACCTCAGATGCTAAAAACAGAAAAGGCAACAACAATTACATTAAACTTAGCTCCATAATTTCGCTCCCGCCACAACAATGAACCAAACAAAAAGAATATAGATTGTTTTTGTGTATGTTGTGAGGAAGTCCAATGTCTAGCATAAATGGATGACAAATCACTCTCCTTAACTGTCAACTTTTAATCTGCCAAAAGAAAAACTTAATATTTGAGCTCTCAGTGTGAGGTCAGCCAGAGAGTTGGATATGCTGCACATCTTTAAAAAAAAAAAAAGAAAAAAAAAAGGGCTCTAACAAAGCATATGAAATTTGTATTCTACAGTCAAATGAAACTAAATATTCTAAACAAATACTGTAATGCAGTATGTTGCAAAAATATCATTGAACTCACAGGGAATTCCTTTTTCCGGTGCTCCCGGTTAGGTAGTGGCTTCGGACTGCTTCCATTGACACTGCCATCTGAATCATAATCTGTCATGAAATACAAGGAAGGTTAAATAACATTTGAGGTTTAATCAATCAACAATGATGCCAAACCAGAAATATTTATCGATCCTAAAATTAGACCAGTTTACATCAGCCTTCCTTACCTTTAAATTCAAATTTAAAGGGAGCTTGTAAATATAAAAGAAGTATCCTTTTAGAGACCAGACTCACTTTGGCGGATGAGACAAAAAAAACATGACACAGCACCTTTATTTATACCCCAGAAAAGAAAAGTTGAAACTCACCGGGATCAGATGCTTGAGACAACAGGCCAGGACTGCTGACGCTGGCTGAGAGTAAGTCTGGAGATGAGTGCTCCACCTTGCTTTGCTCAGGCGTGCTCTGTCTGCGAGCCGCCTGGCTTGGTCCATTCTCTGAGTTAGGGAACCTCCGAACTGTCAGACACCTCTCGTCGTTTAGTCCGTACTCCTCAGACGAGCTGTTTAATCGCGGCTAAGATGAAGGAGAAAAAGATCAAAATAGTTCAACACTGTGTGCCACAAACTGGAAATGCCAACTAAATAAAAACCCTTAAAATTAGACCTTACCTTTGGCGGCAGTGGAGGAGGAACACCTGGCTTCAGAGTTGACCTGAAATAGAGAGTTTTGCACAGAAGGATGTAAACTTTGTATAGAAATGGTTATGTATATTTGATAAAAATCTAATTCATGAACATAACTTACAGCTCTACATCTTCAAAGGCATCTTCCAGATGAGTGATGTGTCCACTGCAGGCGACAAATCCAGTAATCAGCGTGGAAAGTAATACTCAGTGTGTGGTTCAGGATGGATGTTAATAGAGCAATTAATATGACTCACAGGAGAGGATTTGCATTTGTTTTACAACTGCAGTAAAACACCCTAAACCAGGGTAGGCAAGTTCGATCCTAAAGAGCTGCAGTCCTGCAGGTGTCAGATGCTTTCCTGCTCTAAACACACTTTATTAAAACTTAAGGGATCCAACAGCTTATTAAGTTCTGCTCATTGAATCAGGTGATTGAAAAAGAAAACATCTAGAAATTACAGGACTGCAGCTCTCTAAGACTGAACTTGCCTACCCCTGCCCTAAACCATAGTTGCAGTTTGAAATTCAGGCTTAACCCTGCATGATCATGACATGGCTGTGTTTTCATTTTTCTTCCTACATAGCAGCAGGGTGCTCATTTCTGGATCTACATCTATTATCACAAAACACATGCTGAATGAATAGGTGTCGGGGCGGCTGATTTCTTAACCTAAATGCGAAAGGGAAGGTGAAGGAGCAATGGGTGGACTGGATGGTGTAGGGGACTACAGCACACAGAGTTAGTGTTACCGTTGGAACAATTCATCCTCAACGCTTTTGAGAAGGCTCCTTGGAGGGACAACATGGTGAGGTAGACAGCCAAAAGAGGACAGAGAAAGTTGGCAAGAAAAAAAAAAAAGTCAAAGCACATGGACAAGTGAGAAGGAGCTTAAATACCAAACATTTATAAATGCGGACAGGGAGAGTGAGCTCATCTATAGGCATAGGTTAGGTCAAGTGAGAAAGCAAGTTAGAGTGATACAGCTTAGTGCAGAAAATAACTATCATTAGGACTAACATGCAGTAACTACTCTCAGTATAGATGTGAAAGAAATACAACACAAGCCTTCAACCTCTGTGAGTGAGTCTCAAGAGATGCATTTATCTAACACAGGCCAGGTAATGAGTGAAAGACAGACTTGGTAAACAGAGGCAGTCTCCATGACAACAGTTTCCATAGACTACCTGGTTGTTATTCCTCCTTCTGCAAAGGGGCTCCAAGGGGAAGGGAAGTCATTATCTTTATTCACATCCTGTGGAAAGGCAAACATGCACAAAAATAGAACTTGATTTTTTCCTCCTTTTATCTAATTTACAAATATATTGACAAGCTATCAAAATGTAAACTTGATTTTTTTCCTCCTTTTATCTAAATTACAACTATATTGACAAACCATCTAAATGTAAACAGGGAAAAAATATTAGCCGCAAGTGAACATTAAAGTGAACATGATTATTACCATTTCAGAATGAGCTTCAGTTTCCTTCTGGAGAGGTGGTTTAAACTGCAACTTGTCAACTGTGAATTAAAAACATTGTCTTCAGTTGTTTTTCTTGCACACACCTTTGACACTAGAGGGCATTAGCTCTCAACACATTAAGACGCACAAAGTCTTCCTAGTCACCCTTCAGTGCATTAGTATGACAAACACTTTGAGTCCATTCTTAGGAGAAAATCCTGTGTAAGAATGAAGTAAAACACATAAACTGCTTCCATAACATCTGACCTGAGAAAACATCACAGAGATCTTTTGCTGATTTATGAAGCTGCTATGTGAAAGTTTGGTCTGAGGCCTGAAGATGAGTTAGTTAAAAAGACAAACAAAGAGTACACTTGACACGAACCAGATCTGTTCATGTTGGAAATATTGGAGGGAAAGGAAAGATTACCAATGAATCACAGAAGAAAATATTCTTAGTTTAGGTTTGAAGTTGCAGCATGTCAAACATTTGATCAAACATTAAACCCTTTAGTGTCCAACATAATCACAATGTGATCCTGCTGTAATTACAAAGGTGAACTAAATCAACCGACCTGCCAATAAATACTCCCACATAATCAGCTTCTTATTAACAAAGGAACTTTGTATTTGAGCATTCTTTGGAAAGATTTTTTCTTCTGGTGTTTTTTTTCTGCTTGAGATATGCTGACCATGTGGAAGTGATGCTGTTTCTCAAACACAGAACGGTAAGGAGGTGAGACTTATGAAACCACACAGTAAAGTGAAAAAGGTAAAACTAAGGGATCATGTTAGAAATATGATTCAACCTTCCATGTCAGAGCCTCATTAGTCATCTTCAACACAGTAGCAGTTGTCAGTCTGATAGGAACCAAGATGAAACAACACCAAATTATTCATCCTTAATTAAGCTAAAGAAGTAGCTATTCCATGTGGAACTGTCTGTTAGTGTCACTTCAATTTCAAACCGAAGTTGTATTATGCTACATTGTCCAATTTCTCAGGAAGAGATGGAAGTGAGTTTGGGAATTAGACAAACACACACTGTTTCACTACACTGTAACTAACCTGCATCCCCCCTGTGTCTCTCAGTGAAGCTAGGGCTTGAGATTGGCCCTCCTTGGTCTGTTCCATTGTTTGCTTCATGGAGGAGGGAAGGTCAGATAATAGTGAGAAATTTAGATAAAAACCAAACAGGACGTGCATCTGGTACAAACGATGAAAGCACAAACAAGCACAAAATACAATGAAGCATGAAGCCCTACAAAGAAATATCACACATCTGACAGACACATCTCACCTTTGGACAGCTACATCACTAAAATGATGAAATGAGAAAGAGCCGCAGCTTATCGATGCAACAATCACAACAATGTTCAGTTCTATCCTCAACACCACAACTTCCCTGAAGTGAGTTAAGACATTTAACTGGATCGTTTTCTGACAATGACTGAAAACTGAATTTTTCTTGGGGAACTCTGACTCTTCAGACAAGCTGGTTTAAAAGTAAAAGATGAGCAGCAGCAACCTAATTTATATCAAAGAAGACACAAGCTACACAGTGTGATGATGTACTCTACTACATCAACTTTCTCTTCCCTGAATCGTCAGGCTATAATTACACACACTACCAAAAGCTGGGGTCTGGAAAAGTGCCAGACAGCACAGCAGGATTAGTGGGATGACCCTCAGACAAGCCACTGGACCTCTGTCGACCTAAGCAGCCAGGCTGACAGGCACATGGACCAATGATAGCATGGACACAAGCAGGGGGTTGGTCTTGGCGATGGGCTTTGTGTTCACTTACAGTCTATCTCTGAGCGTGTCCTCTCAGCTCTGGCGTGTTTGTTGGTGGAGCGGATGGTGTGTCTGACGGCAGAGATGGGCTGGAACAAACGGTGAAAGAGACAGGGATTAAAGAAAATAAAGAAATGGGTTCTAACTGTGGAAAAGCAGTGGTTAAGTATTTACATCTTATGCAACACTAAAAGCCAAAGCAACTTGGATTTCTTGTAACAGTTATGGCGTTATCATTTTAAATAATCTGTGGAAACTAGTTTTAGAAACTCAAATCCAGCAGTGTGGAGAGCTTTCTTTTCTTGTGCATCATCAAATTATTATGCATCCCAGAGGCTGAGTGTTTGCAGCAAGCTCCATTGCTTGGAGTCAATAGCGTTAGGGTTTTTTTCACTCATCGTGTCCGAGACAGTGCTACTGCTGTCAGAGAGAGAAAAGCACAATGGTCTTCTAAAAGCCTCTGGTACCACCTCTTTGGCTGCCACATAGATGTGTTACTGACCACAGTTGGAATAAGAATGTCAATGGAGAGAATCAATACGGGGGGGGGAAGGGAAGTTTTAGAGGAACATAAAAACAAGAGTTCAGAAAAGCTCATGGATTATCTTTAGTTGCCAAGCTGCTAAGAAAAAGCCCTGCTGTTCTAATATTTACATTCACTGCTGATATAGGATCAGTCAGTGTTTGTGAGTCTGTCATTTATGCTTCATGTGTTTAATTACAAGATTCTGTATTGTCAAATTTATAGGTAATTCTTTCCCAATCATTTCATTATTATTATGATTATTTTATTTTTTCAACTGTGACATGCAACATATTTTCAAGTAGATGTCCAAATATTTGCATGTAGATGTTTATTCTTGATTACTCCTTGGTAATCTCCTTAAACATGAAAAAAACAAAAACAAAAAAGCATTCCTAGAATCGTTGTGCATGTAAGATAGAATCCAAAACTACCTCAAGGTCATCATCATCCACTTCAACGTAATGCTGGTGGTTGTCTGGATTGTTCATCTTATCTAGGAGATCAACGGCGAGCCTCCTGGTCAGCCCCGTCTGGGCCACAAAAACATGCTGGAGAAAACAGAACAGCATTAAAGCCATTATTAAAAGGATTAGAATTTGAGTATTACTATTTCTGATTAGCAATCCAACACACAAGAGCCAATAAACTCTTTTTATAATACAAAACAGAGATTAAAGTCCTATTTTCTTTGTTAGATTAATTAAAACTCTAGTTCCAGGACTTCTGGGTCAGGGCAAGATATCCTCAGAGGCACTATATCATCACAGAAGAGAATAATTCAAGAAACAGTAGAGCTGCGTTTGCAGCTTGACTGGTGCTTAGAAAAGAAAAACAGTCGCAAACTAAACTCTGGCTTCTTTTAATAGAACTGAGGCTCTCAAGCAAAGATATTATCAAAAGTCTCAATATATATCTAGCTACCACAGTTTAAGAACTGAGCCTGATTGTATATGAGACAGGTAAATGTTCATCTTAACCACACAGAAGCTCCAGATGAGGTGCTGCTGAATTCTGACCTAGCATCAAGTGAAGAATAATATTTATAATAAATTACCGATAGAAGTTTTTCTGCTGTAGGGCGCTTCTTTGGGTTCTTTGTTAAAGACACTTTAACAAAGTTGTGGAAAGCAGTAGACCTGTGGAACAAGATAGTTTTGTGTTAGTACAATAATTCTCCCCGTTTTCACCAAAGATTATGGTGTAAAAAAAGAAATCTGACAATAATATCAACTAGCATCCCTAATTATTCTCAGACACTCACCATTTGTTTTTGTCTTTTAGCTTCGGAGGCTGGAAGCTACTCTTTGACATCAAAAACAAGGCCCTACAAAAAGAAAGAATGTAAAAAAAACAAAAAAAACATGTAAGTTATTGGTGAAAAGGCCAACAATATTTACTTATTATATCCTAAGAATTTTCTTTCTAGAACAGGATGGCTATTCAAGTAACCCAATGCTCAAGGAAGAATTTCAGGAAACACAAAAGCAGGAAGGAGTCTTAGATTCATGCACAGAAGCTCTGACTAATCTGTCTTGATGGAAGTTAAACACACCTCATTGGATGCAGGTCAAACATTGGAGGCTGTAGCTCTGCCAGCTCAATGGATGTGATGCCAACAGCCCAGATATCACACAACTGGTTGTAGCCACCATTCTTTTCCACTGCCGCTACCTCTGGAGCCATCCTAAACAAAGTCAGGAAAATGCTTTACTAGTAACTCAAAAATAAAAAGGAATGGGTGGTTAGATTTCTGAAAATAAACAACCACTTAAACACTATTTCTGTGGTGATCTGAGAAGTCAGGGTCATAGACAGAAGAGAGTATTTCTATCCAGGAGTCTCACATTAAAGAACTGACCAATGACACAACATAGGGAAACTGAGCTTTCGTCTTTCAGGTGAATTATCCATCAAACCACTGGTATCACCACAAACCAGATCCTCTTAGATGAGGGTGACACTCACCAATAGGGTGTCCCGATGAAAGACTTTCTTTTAGCAATAGTGGCTGTTATTTTGGCTGCGACTCCAAAGTCCGCTGTAACAAGGATCGACAAGGCTTTTCAGATTATGTAATGCACATACGACTAAAAGCCACAAAGGATTTAAAGTTATCAAGAATTAAGATGTTAAAGCGCCTCTTACCTAACTTCACATCTCCGTTGTCCGTTAGAAGTATGTTCGCACCCTGTTAACAAAAACCCATAAACATTTGATTTAAAATCTATTCTTATTGAGAGTTGATGTTTGATGAAACTGTTCATAAAAAGCTGCATTAAGGTGTAAACCTCTGTCAATAACACATTGTGAGGTTGAATCTCTAACTGCTCATTTGTTTATATCTGAATTTTAGTAAAACTGCAACAGTGTCACAGCTATTGAAACTGTTTCTGTTGGCTGTGACAGACAGTCTCTCTGGTGGCATCCTGCGGTGAGAGTAGAGGAAACAGGAAGCGCTTGCTGCATACAGCTGAGAAAAGATAATAAGTCCAGCCCTGACCTTTATGAGAACACATAAGAGAGAGGGGCTCTAGCCTTTTGTTTATGCATCAGGCATAATCATTTACAACTAGACCACAAAACTGTAATAAGTGAGTAAGTAAATGTAACTGGTCACATGCTTTCAAGTGAACTCTTTCTCAGCTGTGCTTTTCCTGTGACTACATTTCACACCTTTGTTGCTGTCAGAGAGAAGTCACATTCAACAGCCAACGAATGCATGTTCAGTAGAGTTTCTTTGACATTGCTGCTTCCTTAAAGAGGCTACATGCACACATGCTACACACGAAAGGGCCTTTCTGTGTGGAGTTTGCATGTTCTCCCCGTGTTCCCTTGGGTAGCTCATGTGAGCTACTCTCACAAAAACATGCACCAGTCCTGGGCTGTACACTGCCTCCCCCTGGCTAGCCGGGGCGCCCGATGGAGCGGGGAGGATCTGGCTAGAATAACGTGATCCTTCCACGCGCTATGTCCAGCTGGGGAAACCCTGCTCCGTCGGGTGAAAAGAAGGGCCTGCTCACTCCTCAAGTAAAGAAGGAGGCTTGAGCTCAGGGCCCTCCCGGGGTCGGCAGAGGGAGAGCAATGCCCAGGACTGTACTTAGGTAGGAACCCAGTGTTCCTACCTAAGTGGGATAAAAACATAAAAAAAAAATTTAAAAAAAAGAGGCTAAATGCTAAGTTTGTCCTTAGCATGTAGCCTTAGCATGTTTTCCTAAGTATCATTAGTGTTTTTATGTGACCATTTATGACTCCACGCCAGACTACGAGCGCGTGCTGCGAGAACGAGCAGAAAGGAGATGCAGTTCCGTTTTTCAGCCAAAGGTGTCAGTCGCAAGTTGAAATTTCCGGAAACCGCATGTGGCCTCTTTAATTTGTCACATTTTAAGATTGACTTAGTATAACAAATCCGTTCGAGCATGGCATTAAAGAGCAATTCAAGTAGGGGGGAAAAAGCTAAATACAAAGAGATAATACCTTGATATCTCGGTGCATCTTGGCCTTAATGTGCAGATAACTCAAACCCTGCAAAGGAAATGAAAGTACTCTGTAATTGTTACAAAACACAACACAAACAATAGTACTATTATCTAAAAATTACCTGCAATGTCTCTCTGCTGACATATGCAATCTGAAGTTCCGACAGAGGTCCAGTCACTAAAAAAAAGTTTTTTTTCACTCAATGTTTGTCAGGTATGAAAGGTAGATAAAAAAGTAAACCTTATTAATTAAGTATAAGAGAAACGCTCACCATGATAGATATCCTGCAGAGATCCTCCACCACAGTACTCCATACATATCCAAAGTTTCTCCCGACTGGGAAAATAAATAAATGAAAAAGC
This sequence comes from Atherina boyeri, assembly GCA_029874935.1. Classification (NCBI taxonomy): domain Eukaryota; kingdom Metazoa; phylum Chordata; class Actinopteri; order Atheriniformes; family Atherinidae; genus Atherina; species Atherina boyeri. The sequence goes on along the minus strand of JAPMNP010676593.1, from coordinate 5,356 downwards.
AGACCGAACTTTTTAAATGGAAAAGGTTTTGCGAGCTAGTTAGCAAATGTCATATAGCTCAAATACATATCAAGAAATAGTTAAACAAAAGTCACAAACACAAGCTTATTACAATCTTAATTGAGCCACAAAAAAAAGGATAATTCTACTTTACAAACTCATTTATGCTATTTACCAAGTTGGGAAAACAGATTATTTCAACTTCCATTTAATTTAACTAGCATCCTGGCAGAATGAAGTTGTACACACACTCCTTCACATTCGACTTTTTATACACAGCATATATCACTGGAAAAAAACACTTATTGCTTATAGCCTTTCCTTTGATGTGTACTGAGAATGCTATATCTTTGTATCTTAATGTTCTGTCACGTATGCGTTAAAAAAAGGCATGAAAAGCAATTGAAAAACCGAAAATGTGGTTTTGTTGCTCTTTTTCTCGTGAGTGGGTTTTATAGTAGGCAAAGCAATTATGTCAACTTTTAAAATCTATTAATAACACAAACTGCATGATAAACAGATGTGATACCTGACGAGCAGATGCTAATCATGCTGACCACAACAAGCTCGCCAACCATTATTATGCTACTTTTCACACATTTTAGATGGTTGTGCAAACTATTCCAGGAAAAGCATGACACAAATCTCTCTTAATAACTCAAATGTAGTTCCTTAAACACAGCTAACATTTTCTTAGAAATATCAATGGAAGTCAGGTTGTTCATTAAAATCTTATGTTACCATTTGGGCTCTGTGTGGCAAGACTATACAAGACTTACCTGCTGTGCAAAGACATGCATCTCTCTACACTAAGAGTCATATAAAAAATAGTTCAGAGACTTATATTCCAGTTAAACCTGCTGGAAGTCTGAGCCAGATGTGGGTGGACCAGACCTACTTCCTCTAAGATAGCAGCCAAAGAAAAAACTGAGCCCAGTAAAACATAAGAGCAGCATCCTGGCACAGAAGGAGCGAGTCAACTCCAGTCAAGCCTAGAAGGAGGGTTGAGTCATACATTTCGCACATGTGTGACAAAGCAATTGAATACATTGTGTGAGCTTTGAGGAAGAGCCTGTTAAATCACTCGGATAGTTGCATTCTAATTCCAAAAATGTTGTACCTTGGACAGACTGTGAGATAAGAGAAACCCGATTGCAAAATGACAAAAGGAGGATTTTGGCCTGGCTCTTACCAGAGGTAACTCCCAAAGTAGGCCACAATATTCTGGTGCATGCATTCCTTCACCATGAAGATTTCCTGCTGTATGATGGAAAAGTCATCCCCTGGAAACGGAGAGAGAAATCAAACAGACAAAATGTTATTTTTCTTTTGTGTACAGGGATTTTCTTCATTTTAAAATTAAAATTTAGTGCAGGCTGGGAAATTGAATCATTTAGGTTTTCAATTACAAATGTCTTTGAGACTTTAAAAAGAAAAATAAATTAACGCTGGCTCATATTTGATTCCGACTATGGTTCCATACTGTATCGCTGCAACAGATGACCAAACAGCCAATGACATTGTAAAGAACATTGTGTACTTTTAAAGTTTATGTGGTGTAGGCCAATTTCCAGGGCTGCTTTCCAGTTCAGCAATGTACTCCAACATATCCGACCAGTAGGAAGCAAAAAGACAAAAATATGTAAGCCCAGCTGCTCCCAATTGTGCAGACACAGTCCTGGAATACATTAGCAGGAGGTTAAGATCTACCAGGCGACCAGCAAGCACTCTTATTAACATTCTGTCATGACAGGTAACAGTTCAGGTTAAGCTCATTCAGTGGACACACACACTGACAAAAACAAATCAAAACAGGATTCAGGCTAAATTTCACTAGTGGTGAGATTGACCTCTTGTTGGAGCTATTTAGTGCCGTTTCGATTTCATTATGATAAATTGATTATTTTTTATTTCATTATGATTACATTTCATATTAGTATTTTGTTAATTTAGTATTTTTTCACTTTGGGTGTTTTGTTAGTTTATTACTTGTTTTGTTTGTTTCAGTCACGGAAGGTTATATAGGTAAGCGCAAGGTAGGGACCCACATGCACCAGGTTAGGGGTATGGTTTTCTGTTAAAATAAACCACGTTTTTGTTGAATTTTAATATTTGTCTGGACCTGATGTTTTTTCCCACCCGCATACACCAAAATCTACGGTGCATCAGTGGCCTTTTGATTTTGTTTGATTAGGACTTTTATTTGAAACTTTTTGTTTTGTCGAAAAACGGCCTCTACACCTCTAGATAATATCATTGCTTCATTTTCCAACCAAAATATGGCAGTTTGCTGGAACAAGGTAATATGTAAAAAGAGTTCTTCAATTATGAATTATATAATAAAATCTTCTGCTTGGGAACTCAGTCCAAGTGTGTTGAGCAAATTTTGGTTAGTGAGTGTAGCTTTGTCCTACTTATCATAATAACACACAGCTGCAGACACTGAACCTGGCAGCTCACATTCAAGTCAATTAAAGTGATACCTCCTGGACCACAAAGACTATCAAGTATAAACAGTTTGTATTCAGTGAGGCAGCTGCTGCACAGTAGCTGCGTTTTCAGCCTGTCTGGGAGTGTTTTAGGCTCTCACACGTGAGGGCCTGGATTTAAGTCTGGTTGGAATGTCTGCAGTACATTTGCCAAAGTGTCCAACAACACACAACACACCAGAATATTTCCATCTGCTTTGGACTAAAACTTATCAGAATATAAAGTCATGTCATTAGACTCAGGAAATATTTTCTTGAAATATCTTGATTTCTTTAGATTAATAGCAAGTATAAGAATTTTTTTGTCTTACTTTTGCTACAATTGATACATGGCTGCAGCTCTCCTTTATGAAAATCTTATTTGACACATATTTAGATAAATAGGGTTCACTACAATGAACACATTTTTTAACAAAATTAAGTTTGATTTAATTAAAATTCAATTCGTTTTCATAAAGATTTTTCCCATTGTTAAATAAAAGCACAGTGAAATCACAAGTATTTTTGGTCCTTCTTTGCACATTGAAAAATGTATTCAATAATACTTGTTTGACTTTTTTCTTTACTGTGATATACTTGTTTGGAACATATTTGTCAGTAATTTACAATTTAGTTGGCTTCTTTCACCACAAATCTAATGTTTGCAGTTTCATGTAACAGATCATGCCACTATATACCACATTGTAGTGTTGTAAATCTTTTGGAATTAAAATCAGGGAATAGATGCTGTTGCTGACTTCATCTAATTGTAGCCAGGATTGTAAAATGCTTAAATTTTTTGTCCTTTATCTTATGTGTTATTGTTGTTGCTTGCAGCAGCTGTATTAGCATCCATTAGCATCTACTTAATTGATACCTTACAGACTTATCTGTTCCTTTCATAATATGAAATCCAAATTATTTCACAAGTTAGTTTTGATCATGGATGGCCAACTTTATTTGTATTAGTTGATGTGCGTCTTTTGTTTATCACAAGCAAAAACTATGGAATGTCTTTTTATTGATTTTTTTCTAAAAAGGATTTTTGGACTCTAGTAGCCTTTATTCACAGTAGCTTGACAGAAAAAGGATCAGAGAGAGAGTGGGGAATTACACGCAGCAAAATGTCCCAGGCTGGGACTTGAACCTGGGCCGGCTGGAATGAGGAGCTGTAGCCTCTGTACATGGGGCGGGCTCTCAACCTACTGAGCCACACACCGCCCCGGAATATGTCATTTTTAACTGTAAAATTGAACTTGGACCTGTGGCATCCAAATCAGCCAGCCAATCTGCTGTTTACATGATGTTTAGGCAGGCTTTACATGACAATGTTGCCGTTTTTGTTTGAATGCGCGGGTGCAAACGAGCCTGCATTTACACGACAAGGTGCAAAATCTGATCTGGTTGAAAACGATATAGTACATATACCCGGCCTTTAGATGGCAGTGTGCCCTGTGTATGCAGTGTTCTATGGTTTTCCCTCATTCTCCGAAGAAGTAACATCTCTAGTCAGAAGATACTTTACAATGGGAGTCTCCACACATAAAACTGTTGTGTGGACCGATGAAGAGAAGATAGTTGAATTACTCCTTAATTCAACACGGGACTACAGATCCGCAAAATATTTAGAAAACATTGACGGAGTGCGCATGTCCAAATGCCGTGGCGGCTGGCAGTGACGTCACCGTTGTCGAAAATCTCCGCCCTTCCCTTTACACGACAACGGATCACCCGGCGTTTTTAGATCTATTCACTCTGGAGGCCGTTTTTGAAATGCTGAAATATATTGAATAAAGACATAAGTGAAAATTTGTTCGAGTGGTATATCTACATTAACACTGTGCATAGGGTATTTTTGGAGCACATGTTCATTATTAAAGTGTCACTACATCTATAAATGTATAAGAAAGTACTGTTGACCAAAGATGCTTTCAGATACATATAATGACAGACATAAAAGAGCCGCAAATGCTTGAGCAACAGTAATTTTAGTGACATGACTACTAAGT
>JAPMNP010676564.1:0-14071 GCA_029874935.1 Atherina boyeri | reverse complement strand
GTGCAGTTCCGTTTTTCAGCCAAAGGTGTCAGACGCCAGTTGAAATTTCAGGAAACTCCATTTAGCCTCTTTAATAGCCCATTAATTTCAATCTTTGTGGAACAAACTACCATGTAGGCTTGGAGGTGATGTGTGCTGCTTGTTTACCAATGCTTTTTAAGAACAGTATTTTATTGAAAGACATGGCGGGTTAATTAACCTTAAGTAGCATTGATGTGTAAATTCATTATCATTATTCCTACTCTATAGGTGATCCTCTCCTCAGTCCTGAGCTGAGATTTCCTTTTCATCCTTCATGGCCTGGCTGGATCTCAAAGACTGAAAAGACTATTTTCCAACAGGTGTTGCCGGGCCTAACCCAGCATTACTAACCTTGTGCATTAAATCAAAGTGGATTTCCCCCGTTTCCATGCATTTGAACATGAAAGGTTTCCGTACTCTTTTGCCTTGAGGTGCTTACTTTCAGTAGTTGTAAAACAGTATGCACCTTGCTCCAAGTGGTGTATGGCTTCAGCTTTGTGAATACACAGAACTGCCTCAGGGCACTTGTCATGATAACCTGATTGAGAGGTAATGGAATGGATCTGTACATACACATAAATGTTGCATAACATCAAGAGCCATCTGGTCTCCAAGCCTCTTAGCGTGAGATGACTCACTTGGGGTTTCAAGGAAAAAATAATACTTGATGAATAATGCTTTTTTTTTAAAGTGTAGTTTTTTTTTTGTTTTTTTCTCTTTTAAATGTCAATGAAAAAGCATTCTCAGCAGGACTCACAGTCTGCACAGCCTGAAAGCATCAACAGAACCTTAAAACCAATGTTGTGTTTGTCTGTGTGGCTCTGCCAGGTTTGTACAACTCTGCAGACAGCTGGATGATCGTACCGAACATCAAGCAAAACCACTACACCGTGCACGGCTTACAGAGTGGCACCCGTTATATATTTTTCGTCAAGGCTATCAACCAAGCAGGAAGTCGCAACAGTGAGCCCGCCCGCCTCAAAACGAACAGTAAGTCAGAGCTTATGGGATACTTCTGGGGAGGTTTTCTTTGTGACTTTTTCATTTTCTCCTGTGATGTTTGGTACATTCAAAAGTGGGTTTTTTGTCTGTCATTCATTCCTAAATATTCACCAGTCATTTTAAGGGGTTTGATGAATTAATGACAGCTATATATTGATTTACTTTAGATAAGATTTTAGTTAGTAGAAAAACTGATTTTGGTGTATAATATGCTAAATCATGTGTACAGAAAGTGCATACTTGAATCTGTGGCAGCATTTGCTGTGACTCAGGCACAACATCTCAGCAGGAGCAGTATTTAAAAACAAATCATACTGTGTCAATTTGCCAGTTTAGTCAACCAGATCACATGTTTTTTTGTGTTCTTGGGAAAGTGCCTCAGAGTGTCCTCAAGGTGTCCTGTGGAGATATTGTGGGATTTCAAGTCTGGCCTGCTCCTGCAGGCCATTCAGACTCCCTGCAACAGGAAGGAAAGTTTGGTTTGTTACCCATAACAAGTCAGACTTGTGCCTTATAGGAATTAAAATCCTGCCCCGGGAGTTTGTCATCAACTTATGTTTACTTTTTTTTGGACTCGATTTCCTTTCGATGCGTGGAGTGTAAGGTGTCCAGCATCACATTATATCATTTAGCAGATGAAGCAGTCCAGGTTAGTACACTTAGTAACATTTGTAACATTAGCATTTAAACAGTTTTGAATCATAAGTTCAGAGTGTCGCTGAAGTATTTACATGTTATGTAGTAATCCTACGTATGTGCCTTCTAGTCGACTGTGTATGTTTATGATTTTATTGAAATTTGCAATCAAAAGTCACTAATCAAACAGCGTTAATGCAAATTATAAAATCATCTTGTCGGGGATCCTGCTCTATTAATCGCATTTTCTAGTGATAAGTAATTACTGTCACAAATGCATGTGCTATGATTACCATTAAGAGTTCTTAAAATAAAATTGATCCCTACTGATCACAACTGTTAACCTTCAAAATTGTGAAAGCTCAATTTTTAATTGCCTGCAACTTATGATAAAATTAGCATCAAGATACCCATAACAACCCTGTATTTGCTTATAGAGATGTTTTCTTCATACCACAGGGTGAGTAAAGAATAGTCGTTCTCACTGAACTTTTATTTGCGTTCTGGGCATCACTTAGTTATATCATCTTTTACATTACTCTAATGTTACTCTTTGAACAGCTTCTGAACTGGTTTGTCTATCAATGGGTTGCTTTTCTAAATTGTCAGCGATCAATGTTTCTGTCTGTGAAGCTGTTAAACACCTTATACAGAGAGCCTTTGTGATGTCCATGGGCTTTCTTCACTGTCAGCTACATCAGCAAAATGATTATATGTATTTTTCTGGAGAGAGCACTTGGATTTTCAGCCTTTTGGCACTAGGAAAGCAGGAAAGCTGCAGCTTTGAAGTGTAGCAGGTTACAGGACCTTCATCAAGTTATCTGTGGTTTTTTGTCCGTAGCAAATTTAAGAGGAGCTGCAGTAGTAAATAGTGCAGCTTCTTAACTTATTCTCCACTCCTCACTTGTCAGCTTGCAGTGAGTTGTGCTGCTGCTTTACTTTAACTTTAATTTAACATTCTTACAGCACTGTTGATGCAGCAAGGGTAAAATGTGAAACACTCCAAACACCAGCTTCTCCATCACTTTTCTTTTACAGAACAACGGGTTATTTGCCCTTTTTTCCCATCACCTACACATTTTTTTTTCATTTCTTTAAGAATCTCAAAACATTGAGGCAGAAATCTTTCCCTGTCACATACACAGTAGGATAGGTGTTTATATAACAAGGTGAATGTCTGCTATGAGTTTTTTATTCTTTTACAGATATCGTTGAATTCTTGTCCTCTCCTCCAGTCTCCTTTTTGTTTTGTCTTTTCTCAGTTTCCCTCTAAAGCTGGTTCATCTGTTGCAGATTCATATGCTGGTGTTGAACTCTGTTTTTCTCTGATGTGCTTCCTCTTTTTTACTATTCACAGTAAATAAAAATAGAGAAACAAACTAAAAGAAGCAAAAATCAACTAAATGCGAACATATGAATAAGGACACTTGTCAGGTTGGAATAATCTTGAATTTTATATAATGATGATAGCAATTATGAGATTTGTAATGGCAAACAAATTCTAAGTCAAGTAGAAAAAAATAGATAACTTACTGTGCCTTGTTGGAAGAATATAGCAGAGACAATGTGAGAGAATGTACCCACAAGATCACACCACCAACCGTCTTTTTTCTGGAGATGCTCCTCATTTTCAGCACATAATGAATTAAAACCTCAGTAATACAGCTAATTTTAAATTTCCCCCAAGGGGCCTCAATAAAATTTTAAAATCTGTATTAAATTCAAGTCGTACTGCTGTAAAGCTCAAACGGAGTTGATATGTCAACTCCTCTCAGCTTCTGTCAGGAGTCTGGCTGTGGAATTTAGGATTAACAGTAATCTGGATACATTCAGCCTAGCAAAATAGGCTTGTGGTGAGCTGTCAAAGTAGAGGGATGATCTCTCCCTCTTTCTCAGACAAATACACTCTCTGTCTTGACCAATTCTATATTTGATTGTATATATGTATGTTAGTTTTACTTTTACCTCTAAAAGTCTAGTGTTTTCCCCCTTGTCATTATCCACTTATTATCTTACTCAGAATTGAAACCTAAGGACAAATGTAACTTTTCATTAATTTAATGCAATAGCTGATAAATATTTAAACCAGTGGTACTCTGAACGGATACATGGGAAAATAATTTTTTTCTTAAATTAGGATTAGGGTCTTTTGCCAGAGCATGTATTTACTGAAAGCAGCTGTTATCAAAATGCAGTATGCATTATAGGAAAGTATAATGACAATTTGATGATGATGATGATGAGACTGTGAAAAAGGAGTTGTTCACTGTGACAGAATTATTGACAATTATCCCTTGAAGCTGAAGCTACTTTCCTGAAGTTAGTGACAAGCTGGTAACTCTTGTATATCCCAGATGAATTTCTCAAACACACCAGACATCCCCTACTCTTCATAAAGAGAACTTGATGGAAGTGTAGTAGTAGTAAAATAAATCTTTAAATAACAAGACTGCCATATCAGATAAAATTATCACTTTTTTTCTTGAAAACCACCTTCTATTGTCTTATTGTCCTATCAGTTCAAGTATCAGTATCAGTATCAATCAGATATGACGGTTTTGAAGAATTTGCCTGCACAATTTCTGATGTACTTGATACTGTTTGGGTCAAAATGTAATGACACAGAAAGACCTGCAGGCAAAACCGAGCTGATACTAAACTAATATGTTCTAGTAAATGTCATCATGTCCATATAGTTTGACCTCATGTCCTTTTTGCTTTGACTCAGATGTTTGACTTTCAGTTGATTTTAAAGATGCAGGACATTTAGTGCTTTTACTGAAGGGGAACGATTTTCTCTTGAATAACTTAGAGCATAATCCTAATGCTGAGTTAGTATGGCACACAAGCACCACCCCTCTTACACATCTTATTCAAGGTGAGAACATTGCACCTTGTTGCACTTTGCAGCTCCGTTTGTAAAGTGCAGAGATGGCAATGAGGCACAGTTGTCGTACCTTAGTGTGAAGGTAGTCACAAAGCCAAATTGATGTCTGTGTGCAACATATAATATGTAACATACAACCACACACACCAATTATTGTCACACCTTTCAATCTGCTATCAAATGCACAAGCTGTTAAAACTTTGCCCCACCTTTCTTTGGTCAGTGTGAACAAGCAAAGGTGAGCAACAGCAGTAAGAAAAGGGATTATTCTGCAGTGTCTTTGTGAGAAGGGCTATGATGTAGAGTATATTTTAGTTACCGGTGGCATGGAGGCTCAGAAAGAGCCACTCACACTACATCAGAAAAGATTTTATATCAAAATGATAATGGGAAAATGATTATAAATACCTACTGTTCTCCCAGTCTAATGAAGAAATCGTGTAGAATTACTCAACTATTGTATTTAACTACAGTTACTTGTGCTTCTTTTCTTTTTCATTTAATGCTGCATTGTACATAGTCTGCATTACATTTCAGGTAGAAACTTTCTTCTCCAGTGCTTTTATTTTACAGGTTTGATTGCGTTTAATGATAAGAATTTTATATAAAAAGTAAATAACAAGGTTTTAAAACAGCTGAACATTAAAATATCAAACCAAACAGTTCCAACCTTTTTGGCTTCTTGCATTTTTTAATGTCATCTGAGTCACGTTCCAGCTGTCTGCAAGTTAACAGTTCGAGCAAGGAGTGATCTTAATTTAAACCATGGTTTTCAAATCCAATATATGAACACAAATGGTTGGTTTATGGTTTTTTAACCCTTCTTTCCCATACATTGTTTGATTAGCCTTCGGATTTATCTGGTGTACCCATACATAGAACAGTATGTAAAGTTATTTAAACCAAATCTATTTCCAGCAAAAATCAACAATAAAGCCGTATGTTATGGAACAATATGTCTGTCAGAGGGGAAATAAAATAATTTGACTACATTTAACCATTTATACATGATGATTCATGATTTCTACTTTGATATAGAATAAGATAAATCTTGATTAGGAAACTTGAGTACTCTCTATATTGTTGACAGAATAATAAGAAATATACAAAATCAAATATGCACAACATAAATGATGAAATGCTGGTCAGGTATGGCCAAGTGTTGCTATGCTGTTGCCCTGTTGCAAAAACCATCCCGGAGTCTGTTTGTCCATGACCTCAGCGACCTACTTCTCCAGCCAGAGGGCAGGAGCTCAAACACACAGTGTTCGGGGGTGTGCAGTCTCTCAGGATGCTGTGTGCCCTCTTGAGTAAGCGAGTGCTATAGTGGTCCCTCAGGGACAGAAGAGGGTGACCAGTAATTTTCTGGATGCAGTAAATGACCTCTAGTGTGCCTTGGTCCAGCTGGAGAACCACACTGAGATACAATTAGATAGATTAATAAAAAGATCTACAATGTACATTAGTTTATTAAAAAAGTTTAAACAATATTATACAACATACAGTATAAAACACCACTGAGCAAAAAATATACAATAAAATATAAAGTAAAAGACAATATAGAATATATAATATAAAGCTGTATGTGATATAAAGTTGTCCGCACACAACTCCACCAGCCTCTTGACCTCATGCCTGTTTGCCAATTCACACTTGTAATGGAATACTGTATGTTTAAATTACTGCTGTGTTGGTATGTTTATTTATCTAAAGTAAAGTTTATGGGATGACGCTCAAGCAAGCAGTAGCTCAAGCAGTTGAGTGGCTACCCTACATACAGAGGCTACAGCTCCACGCTGCAGCCGGCCCAGGTTCCAGTTCCAGCCTGGGGCTCTTTGCTGTGGTCATTTTCCCCTCTTTCTGACCCCCTTTTCTGTAAAGCTACTGTAACAGGCTCCGCCGGAGCACCCCACACCTGAGACTGTGCCTCGCGCTGGTCTCGAACCCAGGAACACTGACGTGGGAGGCGGACACTCTAGCCACTCGACCAAAAATTCAGCCAATGGACGAGCTGCCATTACGTCCTTTGAAGCGTCGGGGAGTGAGATTTACACAACTACTGCCGGCAGCTTGCTGCCTCCGTTACACTACTATCACATAAAAGCTACTAGAGCCCCTTTAAACATGGACATATACACACACAAAAAGAGTCATGCACATTGCTTCCAAAAAAGATAGCATTACACCTTTTTTCCAAAACCTTTTTTTAAATTCATATTCTAGCCTTAGCTCTCTTTTAAAAATATCTCTACTTCACTTAATTATTGTAATTTATGATTTTTTTTTTTTTTACATTATCATACAGAAAACAAATGTTTGTCACAGAGATGGCATTTAGAAAATCATGACAGTTTACAATCTTTATCTCTTTAAAAGTAGATCTCATCTGATTATACCAATACACTGATGTATGAGGCTCCATATATGTTAAAATTATACATACAGTACACAGACAAATCAGCAGAAGCCAAATGTTGAGTAATAAACAGTAAGAATGAGTGAGAAGGAGTATGAGAGCCTTTCTGCAGAAGATCCACCTACCAATCAAAGAAATTCATGAGTGCCAGTAAAATACAATAAGAACACTACACATCGGTATGAAATATAATGTACAGAGTACTTAAATGCCTTGCAGTACTGTATCATCTGATGGATAATTCTCACTCCCTCGCCCTCTCCTCTGGCAGGCAGTTTTATGATTAAGGAAAGCTTGTCCACCCACAGCCAACACTGTGGTGGAGAATCTGAGCCTGTGATTGGCAAACGGCTTTTCCCTCTTCTGCGATGCTTAGATAAGCCATCAAAATAACAAAAAAACATTCAATATTTTTATCCATGAGGTTTTCTTCATGCCATCAATCTCTTAAAAATGTTTCACTCTTGTCTATTCTCTCCCACTCTCCCATCCCTGTTTTTGTCAAAGGAATTTTTGTACTCATATTAAAGAGCTTCTCTCATCTCTTCTGTTGAAAGCAAAGAGTGTTTATATTAAAATGGGTCACAAGAAAAACTGGTCACAAATATCTCACTTTGACAGGCTCATTAGGTTTTTCTTCGACATTTCACTGCGGTGCAGGCTCTGCTGTAATCACAAACTTTTGAGCTGAGAGCTTTCTTTGTTTTCTTTCCACTTGAAGTCTCTTTTTCTGTCTGATGCTAAATTGGAAGGATGAATTGTCTCATTTCTTCCTGGATGAAAAAACCCAAGATGGCTTCTTTTTTTTTTTATTGCATAAGCTCATCATATTTCAGGTAGAAGGTTGCAAAGCAAATATTATGACATAGCGCGCAATTAGATACTGGAAACTCATGCATCATCAAAGCCCTATATTTTTAAAGAGTAAGTCCTCAATATAACCAAAATACTGCATTATATAGCTACATGTAAAATATTAATGTTGATTTAGCAAACTAACGTATGCTAGCGTAGCACTATAAAAAATTAGCATTTCCTATCCTTTTCCAGCCGTATAATACAACATACTGCACTTGTTTTTGTAAACTCGTAATAAACAGTGTCCAATCTGCAGGTTAAAGTGCTAATTTGATTACCAAACATGCAAATGTTTTCTCAGTCTGAATCAGGCACAACTGAGTTTTTGTCCATTTTTGAGAAACAAGCACAATCAAATGTCTAAAAGATATCACATTAACTATCACAGACACTTGAAGATGTAAGTGTGAAACTTCTTAGCTACAAAGTCTGTTTTCTTCCATTATGTAATGTCTCGCTAAGTCCTCTAACTCTTCATGCTCTTTATATCCTTCTATAACCCCTTACTTGGCACAATGTCTTGTTGCAGTCTCATCTGCTGCCTTCTTTTTTCCTTTAATTCCCCATCTTATGCCATCCATCAATTTGTCATAGAGGTAATGCTGTTCATCTTAAGATGGTACACCTTTTGGTTTGAGCAGGTAGTGGTATAAGTTCCAAAGACATTTCAGCTTGGTTTATGAGCTCCCAGCTCATCAAGTGACATGTAAGAACATGCTGTAAAACATGCAGTATTTAATAGGGCATAAAAATATATGTATATGACAAAGGTGTGGGATATTTGAACCCAGAAACCTGAAACTGCACCAGTTTTACACATCAGAGTTTGTTTACGGATATTTTGCATATGTAGAAAATAAAGCGTAAAGCCGTTTTGTGACTCCAGGAGAGCTGCATGAGGTATGATAAATTGCCTCAAGTGACACATTTATGTGAGAAATAAAATAACTTTTGTCAGTCCTGAGGTTTTATACATAAGACTTCATAAAAATGTCCTGGTCCCCCACCAGGTCTAAAAATGAACTGAAGATGACCTCTATTAAACAACATGATGTATCATATTTTATTTAATAAAAACTAGGGAAAATGGTAGGATTTACACAATACATGCCAATGTCAAATTTATTTATATAGTTACATCAAGGTGAGCGAGTAAGTCTTAAGGAATGATTTCAACTGGAGAGACTGTTTGTAGACTGCACAGTTAAAGGCAACATGTTCCACAGAGTAGAAACCGCAACTGAGAAGGCTCAATCTCCTTTAGTCCTTGGGTTAGATCAAGACCATCCGACTGGCTCAACAGAGTGCTCTGGAGAGCCTATGCAGTACAATCAGATCAGACTGGTAATCTGAAGCCAGTCCATTCAGGCACTTAAAACAAATAAAAGAATCTTAAAATCAGTCCTGTACTTGACTTGAAGCCAGTGAAGGGAAGAAAGCACTGGATCTACAGTATGTGATCATGTTTATTTGTCCCCGTAAGGAGACGGGCTGCCATATTTTGAACAAGCTTCAGACGATGAAGCTCTGACTCCCACGTAAAGGGAGTTACAGTAGTCTAAGCGAGCGGTGATAAAAGCTTGGATGACTTTTTCAAGGTCTCTCTGACTAAGGTAAGGTATGGTTTAACTTTGGCAATCAGTCAAAGCTGGAAGAAGCTAGACTTGACCACAAAACAACCCTGTTCGTCAAGCGTAAATGCACAGTCAATGATCACACCAAGAATCCTAGCATGGGATGCTCGGTAAGGTGCTAGTAACCCAAGAGATCTGGCAATGACCTAGACCAGTTCAGAGTGACCAAACAGGACAACCTCCGTTTTGTCCTCTCTTTAGTTTAAGTCCATTCACATTTTATGGTCCCTAATTGAATCTAACAGTGTCAAAGGTGTCTTTTGAAGGAACTTTATGTGGCAAGTACACATGCACATCATCAGCAAAGCAATGGAATAAGATACCATGTTTCCTGTCATGTACCATCAAACAAGTCAGGAATACATATTCCCGCCCATATTCCCCAAGATCCCACCAAATAAATTTGAATACCCTTGATTATTTTCCTTTATTGCCATTCTGTTGTAGATTTGCTGCTGTGCTGGGGATCATTGGGCCTCACTCAAAAATATCTTCTTAGAAATATTCTTACATTTGTTCTTCACTTGTATTTAAGAGGTTTTTCATGAAAACCCTCTGTCAGATTCCCCAATATGTTTGTAAAAAGTTAAATTGTTTATATTATTTCTCTCAGATTGATAAAATACTCTGTAAAATAAGGCAAGTTTTTTTGTATAGCACAATTCATGTTACAAAACAATTCAAAGTGCTTTACATAAAACATTAAAAGTATTAGAGTGGGGTGCAGAAGAAGCATTAAAAATTAAAAGAATAAAAGGCATAATTTAAAATTAATAACAAATATTCAGAAGAAAAAACAAAAAACATAGAGGAGTAATTCCAGCTTAAAAGAAGCCGTGCAGATTTGAACATTAGAATAAAAACTGTTGAAAAGCAGCTGAGAACAGGTGGGTCTTTAACCTGGATCTAAATAAACTGAGTGTTCCAGCTGATCTGAGGCTTTCTGGGAGTTTGTTCCAGACATGTAAGGTAAAAGGATGTGCCAACTGCCTCTAATTTGCACAGATAAACACCCTAAACTGCCCATAAAAGGTCAAGAAAGACCGGCCATGTGCATCAGACACAGAAAGAGTTGAGACATAGACAAGGAAAAATATCAGAGAATGCCATTAAAATGAAAAAAGAAAGAATGAAAATAAATAATGATAAAGATGTACACTGAGACTTGATTGTCCTCATGTTTAAACATGCTACATGCAGGTTTCTGAAATTTCAACTCATGACTGACACTTGTGGCCGATAAAACGGAACTGCACTTCCTTTATGCTTCTTCTCGCAGCACACGCTCGCATGCGCACAACTTAACAAGTCATCTGTTTGAGTTGTGCTGGGTCGCTTCTGAGTATTCGCACAATCCATTGCAAAGAAATGTACACACAGCATGCAAGTGTTGGTTAATTGTTGCACACAGTAGAAATAGATTTTCATCTGTCTTTACATACTGAAACTTTTACAGTTTGTAAAGCAAATTGCAGCTTGCAGTGCCAAAACACATCCAGCATTCTTTTAAAATGTGGTGCGCTGAAAAAGCAGTGAGTGAGGCTGTACTCGAGTAACTAAATGGTGTTGTGTTTTTTTTTTCTTAGAGGTTGTATTTATGCAATTCTGAGATCAGGTTAAGACCAGATGATTTTTTTTAGTATATATATAAAGATGTATACTGTAAAACCTCTAAAGTAGATTTCATTTTTAATACGTCACTTGGGTCAGCATCATGTACAGCTAAAGACTTTTAATCTTGACAAGAAAAGAAAACATGAGGACGTTTGCAGTTAGCTTACTTCTGCAGCATGCGCCTCAGCTGTGCTTGAGGACAGCGGCTCGAAGTTACATTTGCAGCTTCAAGCATAGCACACTGAAACCCCAGAGTTGCATTATGATCCCTGCTGTGCACCAAACAAGAAAAAGGATCTNGAATCCTCCAACGCCTGCATATCTCATCGCTTGCACTGCAGCTGGTTTGATTGAGACAGCATTTAAAATCATGTCTTGATGCTTTCTTGAGCTATTTAGGTCACTCCAATGCAAGCACTCATTCAGCACTGAGTGGCTGAAAGTGAAGAGTGCAACGGATGCTGCACTTTATAGAAGTATCACCATGCGGATAGATGCTCAGTTCCGACATGTAAAGTAACTCACAACTTCTTGAAAAACATATGAATTAAGCATGATGAAGAAGCAGGTTGTTGAGTAGCAGGTATGCACAAGCGTGTGTGCTTGTGAGTGACCTTCTATCACCATGACTGAACTTCTGCATTTACCTCAAAGTGAACTGTGACCAAGTTTCTACATGATGGCCTTCAGAGATGAGGGGAGGAACCTAGAAAGAGAAAGACAATGAGAGTGGTAGAAAAGTGGCAGATTTAGACTGAGTTGGGGAGAGTGTTGGGCAAATAAAGGACACCAAATAGCTCTTTGCAGGGATGAGTGTCTGCAGACATCAGTACCGTCAGTCTGCTGCTTTTTCAGCCATATACTGTATGCAGTGCAGAAATGTTTTCAAACACAAAAGTAGAAACATTTGTTTCCTTTTTTCATGAGGTTCATGTCTTGCAATTAATTTTCACTCAGTAGCTTTAGACTATTCTACCTTCAGTATATTAACCATGAATATATTCCCACATACGTTATGTAAAAAAAAATTCCTAAGTTCTTTTTTTTTTTATTCATTGTTTTTTTGTTTGTTTTTTGTTTCATGAAAAAAAAAACAATGAATCAGTTCTGACTCCAATTTTTATGAATAAGAGGCACATTTTTTGAGCTGATGGTACAATATTCTTTTATCTGTGTTACAAAAAGTTTTGGCATTTGTTAGCATGAAATCGAATTAAACTTGCAAATGAGTACGATCACAACTTATTAGAGATGTGGCTGAAAGAGTGCATTATTAAAGGCAGCTTTTATTAGACTGTGGCTTGCCTGTGCTTTTTAATTGTCTATCTTCTCTCTAATTAATTCATATCAACAAGAATAAAAGGAGCGCTTTGTTGATTGGAGGCGTGAGAAACCGATTGAGATTTAGAGTAAGGTATTCATGGTATTCACAAGGTCCCCAAAGTAGATTTCAGACAGTTTTGCAGTGTTGCCTTGCAGCATCTTTGTCTGTATTGACTCTTTTACATTGTGACCACTGACTGACAGATCTGCTTTGAGAAATGTAGGCTGTTGTTTTTTTATCATGTCTGATTTGAATGCTGGTACAGGTGGAAGTTAGCTACATGATATGATTTCCCCAGACACAATTTCAGCACATCCACCAAAGCTGAAAACAACCTTCACAGCAGATTCTTGAAGTTTTTCTGTTAGTATTCTCTTGTGCGCTGATATGTACAGAAGTTGCAGAGACCCAACTCAAGTTTAGTTTTCTAAAGTACTATAGTTTCACACATTTTCCTTTCAGCCTAATAGTGTTTATCTACAATGACCCACATTCATATTTCAAAAGCCTTTTTTTGACATTTGTATCTGTTGCTCAGTGTAACACCTGCAAACATCAACATTCCCTTTTTTTGTGTTGTAGTCCAGGGCTGCAGGATGGTGTGAAAGAGGATAGCCAACAACATAAATCCAGCCTTAGATATGTCTTTATTTAGTAGTGCTATTGTTTTAAACTAAAAACAATTCTGTATTTTGAGTGAGCATATTGTTTGTGTTTAAACAAAAGCAAACATGAATACATACTGTACCAGCCTTCCTTTAGGCAGCCACTTTGCTGACAATAAAACCCTAACTGTTGACTTTGCAATGTTCGTCATTCTGTTGGTAAACTATTCTGGGTATCTACATTGTGAGTACAAAGCAAGGAGTGGGCAAACTCCCCAGAGAGTTTGTGTTTGTGTTTGTGTTTGTATGTGTGTGCGCTTTTGTGTGTGTGCGTTTACAGCACTTGTGCGTTTTGTCAGATCCGAGTCACCGTGTTAGGTAAGCAGCTAAAATCCAGGCTGAAAATATCACATGACAAGCTGCCCAAGGGATACACATCCCTCTTCCTGTTAAAGAACCTGCAGTAATATTTACCCAGCATGCTTCTCACATGACAGGCCTCAAGCTGCCACGTAGCCCCTAAAGTAAACAGTTGGAGGTGGAGAGGAAGAGGTGAGGCTGAGGATAGAAAAGGAAAGGAGGGGGTGTCCACATGAAAAAGATTGGTATGGTGCATGTTGTGCATTTGAAATGTCCCAAGTTTGATTTTTAGCAGGACTCTGGCTGTAAAATGAATTGAGAAAACCCTGAAGACAAACAATGAAGCAACACCTGTAAATTAATAGCAGTCTTTTTTTAAAAACATATTGACAAACTGTGCAAAAGTTACCTATGTTTATGTTTTAATACCATACATTATACCATACAGGAGCCTCGTGATTGGTTTCCAAATTTATGCTGCAGCATGAGATGACCGCAAGAACACACACGCTCTCATAAAACACTATTTCAAGCAACAAGTGAAACAATATTCATTCATTAAGTCGTATGAACCCCATACAGACATTATTTCCACATTAAATCTGTGTTTTTACATGCCTGAAAATACCGATGTAGCTTTAAAGGGATACTAGGCAACATTTTCATGTTAATTAATCGTCTTTGTAAGTTGGTATATGGTTAAATGACTCATTA
>JAPMNP010676492.1:0-13892 GCA_029874935.1 Atherina boyeri | reverse complement strand
ACACACACACACACACACACACACACACACACACACACACACACACACACACACACACACACACACACAGAGTAAAACAATCAATTAAATAAAAAGAGCAATGACACACATTAGGAGTGAATGACACTTTAATCCTGAAACAGTAACCAATATTTTAAATCAAATAGTGTTGTGCCACCATGAAAAAAAACAAATGAATTAGTACTTAGTGTAAGAAAGCTGTGAATGAAAATGATGCAATGATTAAAATCCCAGCTATCAACACTGAAACTAACAGAAGTGCATTTGAAATAGAAAAAGTCCAGCTGATCATAATGAACAAAATAACAATGAATTCTCCTGGAAATCTTACACCACAGCAAACCCAACTTGTCATGATTTATTCTACTTTTGTGGAGCCGTTTAGATACGTCTACACTAAATGGTTACAGTTTCCAAAAAACAGGACTTCTCATACTTGTGAAGTGTGTTAATGCTGTAACGTGGTCCGTTCGTCAAAAGAAAACCAGAAACAGAATATTGTAGAGGAAAATAAATGAGAGATTGTAAAGAGCACAATGAAAAAAAAAACAACCCAAAACTTTTCAATGGAATATGAACTAAAACACATTTCTGATCTTTTTTGTTTATCTCTGGACTTTTGGTTACAATAATTTGTGAAGATGATTGATCCACATACAGTATGACTTAACATAGTCTTAGATCCATGGCAACCTTAGAGCAAACCAGTATACCCTTTACCATATCATTGGAATATAAAATAAGTCATATAAGTGCAATTCAATGTGTACTTATGGGCTTTAACATGCAAGAGTAAAACAACAAACTATTTCTGAGTGGGTGTGTCTATAGGGGAACTATTTTTCCTTCACAACTTCTCTGAATATTTCTTGATAGATACTAAAAAAAGACAAACTAACAGATCAAACCAGTGCTTGGAAGACTGCTTGGACTTATTGGTTTTAAGTGATGATACTGGGAAAATAAACAATGTTATTGATCCATCATTAGTGTCAGTGTTCGAATTACTTCCTTGTTCCCCATTTCATATTAAATAATGGACAGTCAATGGAAAAGCTATGGATAACCTAATGATTGTTTAAACTGGATGAAACACCCCTAAATCATGTTTGTATTGATCTGTGTCAACTTAACACAGAAAGGAAAAACCAATGTGATAACATCAAACTGATTCTGCTGTAAAATCCTCAGGAGAATCACTTATTCAAATAGAATGACTAATGATGCCAGCAATAAATAACCCAAACATTTTGGTGCTGCTGGCTGAAAGATGTTTCAGTCCAGTGCAACTAGATTTCATGAAATCATCAAAACTGTAAAGGTTTTCTGGTGGGTTGGGTGTGTGTTCCACAAACTCAAGTCCAAAACAAAAGGCAAGAGGTTCTGTCATTTATAAACATTTAATCTACAGTCAGACATTGGTCTCATGTGGATTTCATCCATCTCAGCACGTTTTCACCTCCAGACAAGTGAAAATACCCTTTGCATGTTATATCTTTCCATGTCCAAGTTTCAGAAAAAAACAAACAAAAAACAATAGAATAAAAACAGTATACAATAGAAACTGAAGGCGCCATGGTAAAAAGGCAATTGCAAACTTGAATTAACTGCATCTCGAGTCCTTTTGAGTCAGTGGTCACCCTTTTCCCAGTCTTACTGCTTCACTGAGTCAGATTAGACAAAGTGCTGCCTTTTCTTCGTTGCCATTCTCTTCTTTGTGGCCTGTCAGCGAACTAACTGGGGGAAACCACGTGTCAGCCTTCTGACTGTCCTTATGTTTGCATGTGCAAAAGGTTAGAGGAGGGAGCAAAGCTACCCCTGTGAGGGGTTTCCAATCCAGGCTGCTGGTAAACAAACATTGGTAAACCTTTTGCAACTTTATTGGCTTGGCTTTTGTTGTTGGTCCTCCTCAGAGCCAGTGTTTACTGATCCTAGTAAAAGGAAATGTGCTTATGTTGATATCTAATAACATTCTTAGATATGGCATTAAAGGTAGGGTCCAGGTTTCTGGAAAACAGGTTTGAGCAAACTAAATTTTGAAAATATACAATTCAGAAGTCCAAACTCCAAACCCCTCTCTTCAGACTTCCCCCTGAGACCAGAGTACAGGAACTATGCTTGGACCCGTCTGGGGGAGGGACAAATGCCAACTGTTTTTGATTGACATATCACCATTCAATCATTTAGACGGGACTGTCA
Organism: Atherina boyeri; assembly: GCA_029874935.1. Classification (NCBI taxonomy): domain Eukaryota; kingdom Metazoa; phylum Chordata; class Actinopteri; order Atheriniformes; family Atherinidae; genus Atherina; species Atherina boyeri. The sequence goes on along the minus strand of JAPMNP010676492.1, from coordinate 11,672 downwards.
AATGATTGGATGGTGTTTTTCCAGTCCTGTACGCTCAGCAGGTGACTGTTTTTTTTTTTTAATTTTTGATATAGACCATCTAATTAATTGGATATAATTGGGTGTTGAAGAGGAATTAAATTAATATTGTAAAAAGCGCTCCAGAAAAACATCATGGACCCTGCCTTTAAATAAAATGAATGATACAAGTGCTACAATTCACATATTTTATATCAGATCTGCTTACCTGAGCTGGCTATTGAATGTGTGTTTGATTGTTGAGGAATAGTTGGCTGAGCTTGTTGCTGCTGCCTAAACAGTCAACACAGAGGTTCAGTTCACTTATAAAAAGGGGTTGATGCAGAACTTGCTGTAGGGCTGATAATTTATGCTATAAGAGTTAAAATATTTGACAGAATTCTGTTGTTCCTACCGATCAAAGTAGGCTTGTCTCCTCTTCCTCAGCTCCTCAGCTGTAAGTGTCTCACTCTGGCTGTCTTTTTGTCCCCCTGTAGCACTACCTGCAGCCAGGGATGCTGTTTTTACATTTCCCACTTCCGAAGATCTGTTACTCATCACTGCTCCTACAAAATTGAAATACAAAGATTGATAATTCAGTATCTACAATTGTCAAATACTTTATACAAGCATACACGTATACCAGCTTCAACAAAACTGCTATTTTGGGAATTTAATTTGCACACTCGCTTTTAGAGTTTTCAAAGCTTCTTTACCTTGCATGCTGAGCTGTATGGCCCGACGGAGATCAGCTTCTTCATCTTCCACATCTATGTCTTGTCTGCTGAGCGCTAGAGCTTTCTTTAGTTCCTCATCTTCGTCCACAACCTCATCCTCTACAGCAAAACTCATCCCTGCCTGGCCCATAGCGGCTGACCTGCTGCTCACAGTAGAATAAGACTAATCAGTGGTCACAACTAAGTGAAATGTTTATTTTAAGTAACCCAAAACATAAAAAGTATGATACTGCACCAGCTAAACATACATACCCCGCACTTGTCTGGGCCTCATCCTCTCCAATTAGCCTGGGCCGTTGCTGCTGTTGGACCCGCATAATCCCAAGAATCTGCTCTGCTTCACACTCTGGGAGATTTCCTCGGATCACAAATATGGAATATCCTGCGCAAATGCACTTTCTGTTATCCTTTCTGCAGTTCCAACAGTTAAACATACTGTGAATATACATCAGTTCAACAATACCTTCTTGTTGTAGCTGTGCAAGGAACAGCGCTAAATATGTGTCTGATATAAGTTCTGGCCCAGTCAACAGTGAATTCAGGTTAAACCACTGTGGTAAAAACAATGACAATCTTTGGTAAATCAAGCTGTTTATGATGTTTGTAAAATACATGAAAGGGTGGCTCATACCTGTTGCCCAAGTTTGCGTATAGTGAACCAGTGCTCCTTGTAGTTACAAATGAAGGCTTTCTCATTTCTGAAACATAAAAGAAAGCTATAGCTAAATATGTACATGTGAATACAAATGAACCCCTTACACAATTTATTGAAAATGCAAACTCACATTGGGTTTATCATTAAGTTTTGGTACTCTCGACTGTTGAAGAGGATTAGCTCCAAGCCCCAAACTCGCAGAGCATTACTTATCACCTAGAAAATTCAGATGCCAGAAAAGGCAAGTGGTAGACTTGTGATGGGTATGGGTATTTTGTTAAATAGCAGCAATAGAAAGGTAGAACATCTAAACTTACTTGTATTGAAAAGAAACCACTATCATCCATGTTCCCAGATGGTTGCTATGAACACAATGATGGAATAAATCCACAGAAAGTTTGTTTTCAACATCTATAAATTACACTAATAACTGCCCTCCACCAATACTCACCTGTAAGAAGGTCCTGTACTCCTCGCTACCCATACCCCCCTCTGCCATCCTCATCCTTTCTTCTTCATCAAGCTGATGAGCAATAGAGGACAGATCTACGGGAGTAAAATATTCACCCTGCAGAAGGTTGTTGAGGCAGTGCTGGGCACAGAGGGAGCCCTCTTGCTGCAAAACAAAGGATTGGCTATGTTAAAACCCCAAGAAATGTAGCTTACCAATGTCACGTAAGATTTCTTAAGCCTTGCAACAACCTAGTTAGCTTAGAGAAGGTGATAGATTCTATACCAGCAGTCATACATAGATAGTTAAGGGTTATATGCAGCTTCCTGAATGACGTAAACAACCCAAACAACAAGTCTAATTATTCCACTGTAACAATAAATCGCTTTGCAAGGCCTGTTCATTTACTATTATAACAAAACAACAAGAACGAAGCCGTTGAAAAGTAATATAAGACGTCACCTTTTTTATTTAAAAAAAAAAACTTCTCACAGTAAATGGTTAGCAAGTGAATTAGCATTTTAGCAGTTAAGACCACAGTACTGCCAAATATGAACACACATCCCTATACAACGACTACATAATGATGGTAAACAACTCGCCGGCACATGTCCCGACATATTCGGAAAAAACACGAGTAAATAAGTGCAGTTAAATGTCATAGATTAAACGTTTTCACCTACTTTCTCATGAAATATGGATTCCATATTCAGCTTTCTGTCAAACATTCAACTCTGAACTCTACCCCCACTGCACTCATCACCATAAAGACAGGTGACAATATTTGCCAGTGCCCTCTCGTGGTTAGGAGCGAATTTAAGAAGACGAAGAAAAAAAGGGTTTCGTTCACAGGAAACGGTCTCCTAGTGACACCCCCTCCTTTACGGCAAATGGAACATGGCGGAGGGTGAGAAATCCGTAAACGGGCTAGAGCTCAGTAAGGTATGATATTCAGATGGCAAATACACCTGACACTAGCTACTGGGACTCCGGGATAAAACACTGAAGTGTAATGAGCTAATTCTTATTTACGCTGTGCTTTGAATGCATAGTAAGGGGATATTTTACCTTCCAAGCTAGCAGTCATAGCTAAAAAGGGCTACCTTACTAGCCTCAAAGATGCTAAAATAAATGTCCTGCTCAACAACAGTGACTATGTGTTGATGGCTTTAGAAGCAGGACATTATTGAGTACACATTCACGTTGGGGAAATCGTGTATATCTTTTCAGAACTGTGCTTAAGTGGGGGCATTTTTGCTGTCGTTTTTGTCCGTACCGCTTCAACATGAGTTTCTGAATTTTGAGCATCAGGTCCCGACTGCTTTCGGTGCTCGCCCTGCTTGTAAATGTTTATGTTGTTTACAGCGTGAAAGTGGAACAGGTAATCTGAAGGGATTTTATAGACATTTTTACGATTTAACAGCTGCAATAAGGAAATTGACACAATTCAGCAACGTGAAAGAAAGATTCAAGAACGAAAGTATTTAGTAAAAAAACATTACGAGTGTACTTTTAGCATCCATTATAGAGGATGACTGATATAATAGTGAACAATGCTTGATTAAAAACATTAGTTTAAATCTTTGTTAAAGTAAGAATGATCACAGTCTCTAAAGCCTGTGAAGTGTTTACATCTGCATGTGCATCAGCAGACACTTTTCTCAAGAAGATGGAATGCGATCCACACCACTATTTGTACTGGTTCTACTATTTCACATGACTTTGTTTCAATCATATCCCGTCCTTGCATAGAATAAGCAAAGATCAGTTTTGTGTTTTAGCTATTGCAGACTGGTCATTTTGATTACCTGTGGATATTCAATTGATATATTCATTTTTAAATAAGCACACTGTGGGCAGCACAGTGGTGCAATTATAACACAGGCTCTGAGTCTGAACTTGCAGGGTGGCTTTGCATGTTTGCTTTGGGGTTGGGTACTCTGTTTTTTTTCTCACAGAGTCCAAAGACATGCAAGACAGGTTAATTTATGACTGCAAATTGGAAAATAGTTGAAGAGGGAATCTCTATTGTTGTCTGCCCCTATGTGATATATCTGAGATGGACTGGGGACTTTTCCAAGGTACACAACCACCTCTTACCTAATTTCAGCTGGGATATGGTTAGCCCCTTGCTTTTGAAAAATGGATTGACAGACTGACCTTAGTGAGCATAATAATGTCAAGTTAATGTTAATTTCGATTAGTTCTGGTTTTCATTTTATTCAAGATGGTTGCATTTGATCAGACACAACTTGGTCTCCAAGTAAAAATAAGATATCAGCATTATTTATTGGAATTGGCCATTATGTTCTTAAATATTTTGCACCAGATTTGGCCGTTACAAAGTTAATTACCAATTCTTTTCATATAGATGCACACCAGTCCACCTGTTTGCAGAATATTCGTTTAGCTCTAACTAATATGATAAAAGTGAAAGTAAAAGAACATTCTGAATTATATGACGCACTTGTACTAACTAATAATCCTGAAATAGCTAATCAATGGGTAGTTCTTAAATTTCCCCCCATTTTTTAACAAAACACCATAAGCTTTTCTTCAGGGAGGTTATCATACACATTTCCACAAAGTAGATTTGTAAAAAAAAAAGAAAGAAAGAAAACTTAATAAAAGTCTGACATAGCAGTAGTGCCAGCTGCCATATTAAGGTATCAAGGGATTTCATGTTTTGACCATCTCGGCAAATACCACATTATTTTGTGTTACCACTCTATAATAATAGTAATCCCTGTAACTTCAAACTTTTTGAATTAATTTGTGTATATGACAGGTGTGATGGATTCATGCTGTTTTGTGTAAGCAATTGGAGAAAGTACAGGTCAAAAAGGGCATTCTCCTCTCTGTTACCCTTCAGGAATGGCTGGAGGCTGTGGACAGCAGAGCGGAGCTCCTCCGCTACCTGAAGGAGCAGGTGCCGCAGATCTTCTGCCTAAAGAAGGAGCCAAGCCCTCTGGAAGAAGAAGAGCTGATGCAGAGTCGTCTCCTCCACCCTCTGGAGTGCTTCTTGTTTGGAGAGGATCCTCAGGAGGGTCTGGACAAGCTCAAGCAGGGCAGCACCTCCTCCCAGTTCTGTGGACGTGTGTTCAAAGAGGGAGAGACTGTCTACTCCTGCAGGTCTGAATAAACACTGTCATCTTTTGTCATAAATAAGTTACGACCTAAATATTTTAGAGTAGGTTGGGTAAAAAAAACAACAACACAGTTTTGCTGCCTGATGTGACTATTTTGATACAGAATGCCAACATATCTAGAACTATGTGATCTCCAAAAATGTATTTATTTGAGTCACACCCTCTGGACTATAAGATTATTGAATGATGTGTAAAGCCACAGTGGGCAAAGAAAAGGAATTCACTGTAGATGCTATTTTACAACGGCAAGCACTTGAAGTGAGAATAGTTTGGCCTCAATGGGTTTTTCTTGGACAGGGATCTGATTACGCTACAACACCACAGTATTTAGGCTAAGTGTTAAAAATGAATAGTTAATGAGTGGATGCTCAGGTTTCAGTATTGTGCAGTTTCAGAACAATTATGTGAAATACTTTAATCACCCTCATAGATATGGATAAAAAAATCTTTACAATTTTTTTTGTTGTAAAAATTAGATATCTTGAAGAAATGATTCGTAAAAGCCAATAATTTGCTAGGTTAATTGATTATACAAAGGATAAAATATATATTAAAGTTTTGAGTGCATGCTACGGCAAATTGAGATTTGTTGTTGTTAAAATTAGCATATAAATGCTAAAAAAGGGAACAGCTATTGGTATAAATCAGATTTGTGTTTTGTTTAGGGTAAAAAGACCATCCAAAAGCAAAACGTTAACTTAAGAATTTTATTTACACATGTTGATTTAAGTATAAAGAACCCTTTTCATAATATTTCAGGGATTGTGCAATAGATCCCACTTGTGTCCTGTGCATGAACTGCTTCCAGGATAGTGTGCACAAAAGCCATCGCTACAAGGTTGGTGTTTATATACTTGCATACTTAAGTTGTTATTGTAGGATTTAGTAACTTCATACGTGGCCTTTTTATGTCACAACCTTTGTTGCATAGAATTTTTTCCAGTTAAATAATATGTCTAACTCAATTATTGTGTGTATCTATTGTATTGTATCGCCCTCTGTGACTCACAGTTTCTATGTGCGTGTGTATATATTACATTCTTATATTTTCTTCCCAGATGCATGCATCATCAGGCGGGGGGTTCTGTGATTGTGGAGATGTAGAAGCCTGGAAAATCGGCCCTTGTTGCTCTAAACATGACCCAGGGGCTGACACAGCCATGGAAATGGTGAGTTACATAACAAAGCGGAAGTGAGGATGTGGGAGCGGTGTGCTTGTCCAATGAAGTGTCGCTGAACCCCAGAATGCTTATTTTCCTGTCTTCGTCTCTGATGCTGTTCTCTTGGCTGTTGCTCTAGCTCTGGAAACGAGGAAGAAAAGCATTTACTGACCCACACTCACTATGAAAACCAACTAAAATCTTGGTTAATAGTTAGTGAGGTTGTGTGTGAGACCAATTTAGTTTAAAACAGCACTCTGTTATTGCTTGAAACCTGCTGAACGGTGTGAAGAGGGATTTAGGTTACAACGACTACAGCTGCTTATGCTCTCAGCAGATGTTTTTCAGGCTAATCACAGTGTAAAGGCTTACCTCTGATAAAATCATGTTCAGGGGCTTTGAGCAGACGCACTGCTCAACAACTCTGTGCTTTTTTCTTTTTCTGTCCCCCTGCCTGTAAACAGCAGGTGGTTCTGTTACCATCCCTGCCCCCAGTCTGACAGCCTGCTTTGTGTTTGCTACATCAGATCTGAACCTGTGCTGAACAAGCATTCATACATCAAATGAGCACATGTCCACTGCAAACATGAAAACCCTCCTCACCCCATTAGAACTCTTGTTCTTTATTTGGTGGTAGATTCCAGAGCTCATTCTCACACAGCAGGCTGACGTAGAGATTGTTGAAAATACACACACTCACTGTCTGTTTTGTTTGCTTTGTGTGTAAAATGTAAAATATTTGTTGTAAACACTGCAGTAGTGTGTGGGATGTTTGCTCTCAGGGGATTAGATGAGGCCAGCTGCTTTTTCTGTTCTTATAAAGAAAAACAATTTCACCGTCAACACGCGGCTAATAAAACAGGAAATGTGGAATTGTTTTAGGTTAATATCAACAAATTTTGACCATATCAGATTCGCCTCTGGTATAATGAAGTTGCATATTTGTGCTTCAACGGTACTCCACCATATTAGCACTTAAATAATGGTATCATTAGACAATATATACATAATCTATAATTGTAATATGTATAAAATGTTTCTGCTTGGTTGCCAAATCGTTTCTTTCTGTTTGTGCAGGATGAGTGTGTGCTGGAGCCTGAGTTATTTGAACGTGCAGAGAAGCTGTTCCACATATTGTTGCGCTACATCACAGATTTTCTGGTGTGGGAAGAGAACTTTGAGTTATCAGCCGAACTCCAGCCTCGGTATGATCTGTCGAACCACATGCAAATACAATAGATATGCAAAACACTGCTCAACTTTAACAGCATTTTTCTTCTATCTTTGCAGGGCAAAAGAAAATGCATACTACTGTGTACTGTACAATGATGAGCACCACTCATACGACCATGTGATCTATACCCTTCAGCGTTCTGTTAACTGCGATCAGACTGAAGCACATATGCACACAACCCTTATTGACAAAGAGGTATTTCTTAGTTTTCATTTTATGATTTTTCATTTTAATTGCTCTTAAACAGTGTGCTAATTTGAATATATATTTCTGTGATGCACAATATCAATTGCAGATATTTTCCTTTTTTATGTGATTATTGGTAACTGTTGCACAGGGTCGACGGGCAGTAAAGAGAGGAACCCTCCGTTCCTGCCAACAAGCGAAAGACCTCATCAGGGTAAACACAATTCTGATTCCCATTTCAATTTAAAGTAATTCAGAATAAATCATTATTGTTTAGTTTTGCTTTTCAGTCAGATCCAACCTTTTTCTGTGTTATATTGCAGTCCAACTCCGAGCACATTTCCCTGCAGCCTCTGCGTGTTGAGATCCTGCATGCTACAGTAATGGCTCATCAAACATTTGCTCTCCGCCTCGGTTCCTGGTTCCAGAAGGTCATTGGTTACTCAGGTACTGTAATCGTTGCCATCAACCCTACACCCCACACATACTTAAAACCTTTACAATATATGTTTTTGACCAGTATCTTTTCAGTAAACGCATCTCCAATTTCTATGCAGTTGCACACGTGTAGTTACATGACTGGTACCCTGTGTGTATTGTGTAGTGGGCTTCCGGCAGGCTTTCTGCCAGGTCGCTATGGAGCCTAACATTGATAGAGATCGGCCTTGTCTCATTAGCCGCCTCATGTTGCACGATGCCAGGATGTACAAAGGTGAGCAAATCGTAGTTTTTTTATATGCAATAGTTTAACCATATTCTGTTCCCATGTAACAATAACCCTTTTCCCCCCTTTATTTCCTCAAGGATCTCGCAAGATAGTTCACGAGCTGATTTTCTGTAGCATGTTGATGGATACTGAATTTAAGAGGCTCTTTGCAATCGAGTTTACAAAGGTAAACAAATGTAAAATATTTTACTTTTTAAAAACCTTTAAAAGATTTTTTATGTATTTGAAAATATATTGCTTATTATTGTTTTCAGTACTACAAACAGCTGCAGAAGGACTTCATCAATGATGATCATGACAGAAGTATATCCATCACAGCTCTGTCTGTTCAGATCTTCACTGTTCCCACACTAGTAAGTCTTGTTTCCTATCCTGCAGATGCAGTGTTGGATTGTTCTCAAAGTTATTTCAATTGGTAGTTAATTTCTGAGGAGACTTGTCACAGTACTAAAGCATCTGTTTTATTACAGTTTTGTTCAAATGAGGAACAGATGAATAGCTAAACTCTTTGAGATCTTTATATATCTAATTTTTTGATAAGTTTTAGAGATCACAGACATTTTGTGGGAGCATTGGGTGGCTAATGATTTTCAAAGTTGCTCTAAGGCACATCTGCCTTTTAATTAGGAAACAATGTTTTTGATTTCTGGCCGCAATTTGCTTTAATGGATGCTATTGCTTACATAATTTTTTACAATCTATATGGTGACTGTTTGTTCGAATTCTGTATGCAATTTGATGATAATTTGATTATCCTAAATTTGAACTATATTCAAAGATAAATCTATATATTAATGCAGACAATTGTAATGGCAATGGTGCAGAGTGCTGCATATAATTGAATCATGTATTTGAAATATGCTTAATTGCATCATCCATTACTGTTCTAATAAACCTCTCCTCTTTTAGGCCAGGCAGCTGATTGAAGAGGGTAATGTCATTAAAGTGATAGTTGATACAGTCATGGAACTTCTGCACGAACATCTTGATGGCAACAATCGCTTTTTCTTCCTGGGCTACAACTCAGACAAGTTCTCACGCATCCAGGTTATCTTCCATGACCTCAGGTAATGAGAAGGCCAAAGTGTTAACACTGTAATTATTTTGTTCTTAAATTTTCATCCTTTATCAAGCTCCGTTTTATGTGTTTCTTAGGTATATTCTGATCAGTAAACCATCAGTGTGGACTGATGAGCTGCGGAGGCAGTTCCTAGAGGGGTTCAGAATATTTCTTGGGCTTCTTAAATGGATGCAGGTGCTATTCCAGCCATGAATCATTCTTTAAATATATAGATAGTTTAGATGTATAAATGCATGTTATGTAAAGATGGTATTATTAAACTTATCAAACCACATATAAAATTATTAAAGGTTGTCTTTTGATTTCATTATCAGGGTATGGAGGAGGTGAAGCGGCAACTTGGTCAACACATTGCTGTGGAGCCAGAGTGGGAAGCAGGTTTTACTCTCCAGATCCAGCTCCGCCACATTCTTGCTATGTTTCAGGACTGGTGTTCATCTGATGTGAGTACCATAAAATTGGCAACCATATTATAAATTCAACTTACAACTTAGGTTAGCACAGTGCTTTGTGCACATCCATTTTGTTTAGCTGGATATCAGAGACAGTCAGTGTCAAATATTATAGCGGTCAATACACACATAAATTTCCCGTCTTTGGTTACATATTCATACTCTAATTCTGGTAAGTTCCTACTTCACTGTTTAGGGTAAATGCAGACAAGCAGCCAATAAACACATTTCTAAATGAAAATGCATCAAAATTAATGATTTGCACAAAGGTAGTGTACTGCCCTGGGTACTTGAGCTTTTAGCTGTTGAATCCCCCAATGTTTATAAACTTAGAATGGATGGAAAAGGAGAATGCAGGAGTTCTTTTGTTATGTCTTTGCTCACAGTATTTTTGACCCACAGGATGACATCTTGCTGCTTGCATTTAAAGAGTGCCACGCTGTGCTGATGCAATGCGACAACCAGCCCTTCCACAGGGAGGCCACTGACCACTATATGTGCAAGCACATTCTCCACATTCGTCCATATAAAGTCTCTCAGGAGCCAGCCAGCATACACCTTCCCCTCTCTAGGCTACTTGCTGGTAGGAATTAATGTTTAAGACAAGCAAAGATAAAATAGTTTGTGTGTTTTTGTTTTTTTCAAAGCTATGAACTTACTAATTTGTACATTATGATTCACAGGCTTGTATGTTCTTCTGTGTGGAACAGGGGCAATCCAGCGTCTGGATAACGCTGTAAGTGATGCCACATAATATGCTGTTGCTTATTGCTAATGCCTTCAGTTATTTAACAAGCATACTGTCCTGTATTGTGATGTCAAAAGGAAGAATTTAACTACTATTAACATTAGGGTGCTATGGATTATTTTCTGTCTGTTGCAGGAAAGCTATGACTTCACTCAGCTTGCAGAGCTTCCTCTGCGCTGTGTGGTGCTGGCCGCACAGGTCTCAGCTGAAATGTGGCGGAGAAACGGGCTGTCATTAGTCAGCCAGGTAGATTTATGTTCTTGGGATCCTCAAAGCATTGTTTGCATTACATTTCCTCTTGCTTTTCAAAGAATGATTAATGAATCATTGTGTCATATGAACAGATCTACTACTATCAGGATGTAAAATGCAGGGACGAGATGTATGATAAAGATGTTGTCATGCTTCAGGTGGGTGTCAGTCAGCGATAAGCAATTTTTCAGCACTTATTGTTCATCTTTTTTTTTTTTTCAGCCTAGCAACTGCTACTGATCTCTTTTTTTAATTGTTTACAGATTGCTGCTTCCAAAATGGATCCAAACCACTTCCTGATGCTGATCCTGCTAAGATTTGAGCTCTTTGAATACTTCAATGGAAGTTGCTCAAGTAAAGACCTGGCAAGTAACACCTGAATATTGATGTGGGAAAGACAAATAAATAATTAAACTTGGTCTACCACAAGATGTCGTTCATATCAAATAAATGCAATTAAATTTCCAGGATGAGTTAACGCAGTGGAACCGTTTGACAGAGGAGATGCTGTACCTGCTGATTGTCGTCATTGGTAAAGTTTTACATTCTTCAGATTTCATTATTGTTTAATTGATTGTGAGGTACATTGTTGTATCTGAACAATGCTGTGCCTACAGGTGAACGCTATGTGCCTGGCATCAGTCAGGTGACCAAAGAAGATGTGACTATGAGAGAGGTTATCCATCTGCTCTGCATTGAGCCCATGGCTCATAGCAGCCTGGTCAAAAACCTACCAGAGAACGTAAGTTTTATAATGCTACATATCTACGACACAGTATAAATACTGACACATTCAAAAGGCAGGTGCTGTCACTTATGTAGTAACAATGTTTTCTTTGTAGG
>JAPMNP010676481.1:0-12925 GCA_029874935.1 Atherina boyeri | reverse complement strand
CCCCACAACCCTGAATTGGATACGTGGTACAGAAAATGGATGGATAGATTTGCTAAACAAAATAAAGCCTAATTGGAGTCTGAGTAAACATGACTGACAGGCAGAGATCTGTGGTGGGAAAGATTAGCATTTCTGGATCCCAGATTAGTGAATAAGGAAAAAAATATATAAAGTCATACTATAAGCCATTTTAGGCCCATGAGAGTTTATTTCATGGCGATAAGTGGAGTGGAACAGAAGAGTAAGACCTCTGGTGTCTTAAATGACTCAAAGCTTTGTTTTGGCCTTGCTTTCATTTGCCTTAATTCACATTTGCCTCAAACCATTTCCTGATTACAGCCAGTACTTTCATCCTTATGGTGCTGTTTTAATTACCTCTATGAAAACCTCTATCATTTTATAGCCTGATAATGTTCTCTGTAGTAAAGTCCATGCTTCGCTTCTTTTTTTTTTTCCCCCCCTTTTTTTTATGTCCCAGCAGCTTGCAGAGGGAGGATTCATCTGGTAAGCTTGTGCTGCTCCAGACTGTTTTTGTTAGGGCTCCTTTTAGAATCTGTTGCAGTAGTTTAGTGACAACTTGTGACACAGTTTCATGTTGGAGACATTGGATTCATCTCAGGTTGCACAAGAATGAAATTGTGTTGTTCATCAGTTTCACATTGTCAATTAAGGGATACACAGGAGCGTTAAGCCAAATATGGGCTATCTCTGTTATTCATTTAAAGTTTTTCTCCCTGTACCAACTATGTCTAGTATCTCATCCTACCGAATGCTGTTCTGAACCCATGGTTATGCTAGTTCAGTAACCTAAAGTTTCCTTGTATTTTCTCTTATCAGCCTCTTGCATAATTTCCTGCTCTGGAGTTAATTGAGGCATTTTTGTTCCAATTTTAGGCACTTATTTCAGAATCTCCATTTCATATTTATCTCCGGTTGTTTTTGCCTCTTTGCTTCATTTCAGCCCAGGAAAGACCTTCACTTCCTCATGGAAACCAACAATGAATATAAGGGTCTTCTTGGATGCTTTCCAGACACCATTGGAGTCCATAAGGTACTTTCTATCCTGTGCCACAGGATATAGAAAAATGTTATCAATAGAAAAGGTCCTAAGAACACAAGTTTAATGGGCAACCCAGTGAAACCAAGTCTGCTTAAACAAGCTTAGGCTCTTCAATGTAACCAAAGGCTTTTGTGTAATTTTCTTTTTTGGAATTGCTACAGGCAGCCATAGACAAGTTAAAGGAAGCTGACAAGCTGGTGGCTACCAATAAGATTACTCCTCAGGACAAAGTCACCATGGCTAAACGTGCCAGCACTATGTCTTATGCATTACAAGGTACCACACTGTCTTTGCTCAGGCAATTTTAACAGTATAATTCATCATGGCATGCTGTTTAATCTCCCTGGTTCCCTCTCCTTTGTGTTGCAGCTGAGATGAACCACTTCCATAGCAACCGTATCTATGACTACAACAGGGTCATGCAGTTGTACCTGGAGGAGCAAGTGAAGTTTTATGAGATGGTAAAGGTGTTTTTGTTAACCATTTATCAAATTATATTTGTATTTTGTCCTTTTCATCACCTAATTACTTAAAGAAGTAATCCTGAAGTGCCTAGATACCGATACTAAACCATCACATGACCACTTTGGCTTTTATATTTATGTGTGTTTTTCTGATTCTGAACCCACAGATTGCAGCAAAGCTGAGACAAGCACACGGTCAGTTCACTACGATGTGAAAGCAGTCTCGCACTACAGGACAAGAAGTTAAACCAGTCCGACATCCAAAATGTTTTTGCTTATGCTGCATTTTTGACTATCCCGTTAAATATACATTTCGCTTCTCTGTTTCTCTCATCTCATCTCATCTATTTTTTTTTTTTATTTGGCGGGGGGTTCCATCACTGCTCTTGCAAGTTTATGCACAGTCAAAGCTAAAAAGACTTTAACATAAGTGGTTTGCAAAGAGCAGCAATGTTGGCAGATATGATATAACACATGATTTACGTGTGCCCTTTCCTCTGTCCAAGGTCCACAGCTTGTAACACAGGACGTAAACATCCCGCTGCACTGAGCAGCCATGAATTGAATCATGAGCTAAACGGCAGTGTCATTCGCTGTGTGATGCGGTTTTTCTACAGCTTTGGGTATAAGCATTACATCTGGCCATTTTAAAGAAATACTCAGCGGTTTTCCACACATTCATGTTAAAAAAAAAGCCAAAATCTTCAACAAATATGGACACATGCCATGTACAAAGTGATGTCATAATGTGCAAATTGAAAAAAACAAAAACAAAATTGCTCTCTTCTTTGTTCATAGGGACAGCCAGGAAGTTAAATGCCAAAAATAGCGTCAGCTGCATATCAAAGCTTTATTGTTTATTTCTTAGTCAACTGCAGGTTTTTTTAAATTACTTTTGCATCTGTAAAAAGTGTTAATGTTCCAACTTTGTGCATAGAAGCAGAGGTGTCAAGTCTCAGAAGAGTGCGCAAAGGCATAGTGTGTGTCCTCCGCATTTCCACTGCTGGCAGTGCCTTACCCCTTTTCATCCTGCACTTCCTCAAAAGCTAACAGGAAGCTCCACCTTCTTCCTGGCTCGCTCACGTGTCTTGGGCCTTTGAGAAACTACAAATGCTTGAATCATTTCCAGCCCTCCCATGTGCACATACTATGACCCTGCAGTTTACATGTCAGAAGACAAAATGTGGAATAAGATAATAAGAATCCAAGTTGGGATTTGTTCTTCCTTTTGTACATTTAACCCTAATGTCAGTGAATCAAATTTACCCCATCAGACTTTTCCATACAAGTTTCCTTNCCACTGCTACTCCTGAGAAAAACTTGTCCTTGATTGAATGGATTATGGTGTTTGACATTTAGTTTAGCTGCAACAAATGTTGACAGTCATGGATTATTTCTCGTATTGTCTTTCTTTTCTTTTTGTTTTTCACCACCTAGTTTTCAATCAACCTCTAATCTTGTTCACTCTTTGTTTTCTTATCACTTGATACATCAAAAATATACATAAATATAGATATATATATGTATTCTACTTCAGGTGCCTCTTGTCATTAAGATAATATTTTATGTATAGAAGTATTTGCTACATGGTGTTACTGAAAAAAATAGCAAAAACTTGTTTGATTTATTAAACAATGATTTGTATTCATTGAGCTTTTTGCGTGTGCTTGGATGAATCATAATGTTGTTCTCTATATGGTGTACACAACACAGATTTCCTCGCACTAAAGCACTCATTCACTTCGTTAGATTCTTGCGTAGACATGGTTCGGAATAAAAAATGAGCCAGCAGCTTGTGTGAAGAGCGGGTTTTGTGCAGTTTTCTTGTGGGGGAAGTGAAAGGGCCCTTTTACCTCACACTCTGCTGTTGCTGCCGTCAGGTGCAGCTGGTTGTGTGAGCCACGAGAGTGGGCTGAGATCTTATCAAACTGAAAGACCAATCATTCTCATGTTTGTCAGTTATTTTGGTTTTGGTTCACTGGGACCTAAGGCCCACAAATTCAAACTTATTGGCAAAAATGATACGTTTTTAAAGAAATGTAGAAACCAGATGGTAAGTGTGGGGTTACAGTGTTATAGGAATTTAAACTAAACAGGTTACAATCCTCTGGCAGACCTTACCACATGCCTGCTCTGTTTACACAAACCGGCCAGTATGCCAAAGATATTTGGATTTCCCTGTGAAGGGAATGCTTACCGAATGTCACACAATCAGTGTGTTTTGTACTTTTTGCGTTTTTAAGGAAAGGAAGATTTCATGGTGTTAATTGCACAATCCGTATAGTTTATATTAGTATACATAGTCCTCAGATAGCAAATATCTAATGCAATACATTTTTTCTTTATAAAAGCAGTTAAAGTTTGTGTTGAAAATAAAAAAATGCACATTATGGAAGAAACTGATGGATACAGTTCACTCTTTTTAATTTTTTATTAATAAACAAGCCTCTAGCAGAATTCTGATTGTACATTTGACCATTCTTGGCAGAATTGGTAGAGTTCACTTAAATATTTGGTTTCCTGGCACAGATTTTCAAGCACAGTGAACATATTTTCATCAGAAACGAGTTTGGGACCTTTCAAGACCAATTTTCCATTATAAAACCATCTACGATTTGTGTTATTTGGTCTTTTTCCTGTTGAACTCCAAACTGTCCATTTACTTTGTCCGCTGAGGAATTCTGATTTAGTTCCTCGTAATTTCATAAATTTTGGTCAATCAGTCTAACCCAATGGTAGCTAAGCAGCCCCAATGTATGGCATTACTCAGCATGACTAAGAGTTGATATGAAAGATGCAGCCAAAGGTTTCATTTTTGTTTCCATAAAACTTTGTCCGAGAGAGGTTTTTCATAATATGTCCTCTGCAGCAGACTTAAGCCAAGCTTGAAAGAATCAAGCTTGGCTTAATCAAGTTTTCAAAGAGGAGATTCTTTAACAGCAG
Organism: Atherina boyeri; assembly: GCA_029874935.1. Classification (NCBI taxonomy): domain Eukaryota; kingdom Metazoa; phylum Chordata; class Actinopteri; order Atheriniformes; family Atherinidae; genus Atherina; species Atherina boyeri. Next base: position 8,458 of record JAPMNP010676481.1, on the reverse strand, counting down.
CCTCTGAATCCACGACAAAAAATTGTACAAAACTCACAATATTACAGTAATACTGGCGTTCCAGCAGCTTCCAGTCCCGAGTCCTCGGAGTTTCTGACCATTCAAAATAATATCTGGAAGAAGTGGTAGAATTGAAACTGATGATCTTGGAGTCTGCAGTTGTTAAGAAATTGCTCCCGGAGATATTCCTGACCTGTGTAAATCCTTGATCCTCTTTTTCAAATCTGCACTAAATCCTCTTCAACACCCCTGATTGTGTGTCTTAACAAGTGTAGTCTAACAAATCTTTCTTGTGTTGGCACAGAGACACTACCAGCTGCAGCCTATCATAAGCCTCGTTTTCAGCACAACTTTATCATTTCTAATTTACAACTTTATCATTTTCTTTAAGGGATCAATAAAACATTTTTAATTTAATTCAATTCATACGTGAAATTATCTGTACGGGTATAGTTATTTTTAAACTCTTAAAATAATACAATAAATTTAAATTTGTACACCCTTTCAGGTTCTTTCTATAAAAGATGTATATTATACAAATTGACCACAGAAAAAAAACAGTTGATAGGACTACCGTTTTCACTTCAGTGGCAATTAAATAAAATCTGTCACAACTTCAAATATGATAAATTCTTTTGTATCCTGACATAAAACATTTTAATTATTTATTACCCTCAGTTCAATGCTGGATAAGCTTTAAAAGAATGACACTGAGAAAAATTCTAATCATGCACTAACACTTGAGATGAGCTTCCATTCAATCATGCCTTACAGAAACAGCAACCTCTTGGCTTCTGGCAATCTAGGAGCTTGAAGACAGCGATTCACTTCACTGTCAGCACTTCTTGAAGTGCATTTTCTTGGCTTTGTTGCATAAAGTCACAAATAGTATCAAACTAATGTACAAAAATTGAGTATAAAACAAAGTATTTTCTTTCCATAACTGAGTGAAAAAAAAAGAAAACTGGGGAAAAAAAATTAAATGGATAAAAAGGTACCATTTTCATGCAAAGACAACATGATTGCTGCTGATCATCGGTGCTGTGATGCTCATGCTGTCACACAGTCTCGTCCTCACTGCTCAGAAGGACGTCAGCTCCTGTGTCCACACCGCAGTCAACGTGACAATTGTTCAAGGTGAGAAACGTGTGTGGAAGTTGCGTGGTCGGATCATCATACTGACTTTACGCAGGGAGTAATAATCAGAGTCTTTCCAAGAGTACCAAACAATCCCATCGGGACCCAGCGGGCCTCGTCCTTTTGGGGTGTAATGGCCTCCCTGGAGAGTAAAGAAAAGTAAACACTTGTGTCTTTAACAGAGTGAAATTTCATCAGAGGTAAACTGTGTCCTTACCCTGTAGTAGACTCCATTAAGGTTGGCATAGAAGCACTGGTTGTACCACCAGCCGCCATGTGAGATCTCAGCACAGATGTTGCCACTGTCTGGTGTGCTGAAGCTCTGCTTGTCATGGTACCAGCTGAAGGAGTCCTGCACTGTACCACTGAAGCCTGACACGTGGAGACGGTACTGATGCTCCTCATCCTCTATACTGCACACACAGAAGAAGAATGTAAGAGTAGGAGGAGGTTTTTGCAGCAACTAGCCGTTTTCACACAACACCAACCTGAAGCTTTGGTAGAGGGCATGTTTGTGCTGGATGCTCCAGTCCTCCAGCTCAATTCGGAGGCTGTAGTCTCCCTGGGTGCTCAGGTCATGTATGTGGTTGTTGCCCAGCCAGAACTCTGAGTGCAGGTCACCAAATCCATCCCTGTAATCCCTCCAGCTGCGGTCAAAGCTCACTGAGCCGTCTATCCTCCGTTGGATCACAGTCCAGCCACCACCTGAGGCGAAAAGAAGCCATTATAAACAGAGCAATTGTGCAAATTCACTCAGAAGCATGAGACAACCTGAGCATACCTCACAGATTTACCTTGTAGGGAATCAGCTAATGAATAAAAAAGTGTTTTACGTAGTGTTTTGAAATCCTCCTGTCATTTGCACTTAATAACTGACTCACCGTCTGTGTCCATGTCACAGTAAACTTCCACAGGCATGCCAGCCAGCGATGGCACCACAGTGTAGAGGCCTGACCTCCTCACTCCATTATAGTAGATGGAGGCGCAGTCAATGGGGCAGTTCCCAACATGCTGGATATCTATAGAAAGAACATGAAAGGCAAAACTCAAACAAGCATGCAGGGGTGTTTGGCTCCCTCTGCTGACAGATCATCACACGAGCACCAACCTGAGTGCAAGGCTTCTTGAGTATTTAGGAGAGGATTGGAACGGACAATGTTGATTGAACAGCCAGGACTTCTTTTCACGTTATCCACTAAAAGTGTCAGATTGTGCAGTTGATTCTACGGAGAAAGACGACAAGTTAAACATTCAGAAACTTTTGCGTTGTTCCCATGCAAAAACAAATTGAAAGAGAGTACCTGCAGGTCCAGGATCAGGGTCCCTTGAAGATGCAGCAGGGAGGTTGCTTCAGCGTAGTGGACCTCCAGCTCATGGAAACGCTGCTCAAGAGAGATGTTCAGGTGGATCTTCTCTTCACTCTGATCAAATTTGTAGATACAAAAAGGTACACTCATCCAAAGTTTTAAAAAAAATTACTTCATATTTATGAATAAACGTTGTAATATTAATACATTATTACACATTACATATTGAGACTAATGATAATCTAACACATATAGTGACACCAAAATGTGTCATTTTAAAATTTTCTTTACACTAATCTGACAGATGATATCATAAAAGAAATATACCCTAGAATCCCTTTTTTTCTTCGAATGGGAATCTTGAATTGTTTGACTAAGTCCATAATAGACCACCTAGTTAGACTACCTTAGACTATCGGCAATTACACCTAAAACTTTGACATGACAACATGCAGATGCTCAGAGGACAAAAAAGTAATCTTTAAAAACTTGAGGCCACACACATCAAGATCTGATCTACTTCTTACTCAGCAGAGAGAATAACATTAACCCCTGCCCTGTGCTTAACAAACACGAGTTCCTTCTACCGTCCCACCTGTGGCTACTGACTGCTGCAGGTGAGAGAAGTCTCTTTCTGCATAAGCTCACCATCTGAGACGCATGAGGCTGCACGTGGAAGAGTAGGAGGCTAATCCTGTTAGTGACTAAGGTCAAGGACATGTTGGGATGCAAGCCAGCTTGATGACCAAGCACCACATGAAGGTATGGATCTGTACACAGTGATGTTAGGAATTTCTTGCCTGTAGTACATAGACAATATGGATTTATCTTTCTTCTTTAATATAAATGATTGAGGTTCAGTTCACACTCCAAACTTGGATCAAGGCTTATTTGATTAAATATTTATTTGCAGCCTGGTGTCTGACTCCAGATAACAGAGAGAATATAAAAATATAGTAAATATTTCACTAAAAGTTTGCCGGTGCAAGGGCATATTTAATGTCACACACAGCAAGCTGTTTCTGTATGAGCCAAAAACCCATTATAGCAGCAACCTGTGAGTCACCAGGTAGACTAAACCAAATACTCAAAGCATTTGAAAGGATTGCTGCTGATAGATGATCCACGTCTGCTTAGTCACCTGCAGCTCGAGGACTTTGATGCGGTGCCGGTGGTTCCTTAGTTCCTCCTGTAGCTCAGAGATGGTCTCTTTCAGTGTCACAATCTGCTGCTTCCTCTCCTCATTCTCATGCAGCCAGTAGGAAACCTCATCAGAGCAGCGAAACATGTCTGGGCATCTCCGCTCATCCAGTTGAGGCAGAGTGGCCACCAACCGACACATGCCATCCTCCATCAGCTGTCAGGTGAAGAAGATTTGATCAAGAGGAAGTTTCAGCTTCTAGTCAGGGAGCAAAAATCAGTAGGCTATGACAGATTGTGGTAAAACAACCAATAATCAGCAACAGTATGGAAATTACTGGTCAATAAATTCTCAGTTATCAACCAGAACATTAACAGCAGAACCCCGTGTCCAATCAGTGGATCCTCCTTGGACAAATCAACCTTCCGTTTTCATATGCCAAAAATCAATGTACACTATTTGTTAATATTTTTCAACCAATTATATTTCTACATTATCTCAACAATATGTAAGCTGTGCAACTTTTTCTACAATTAACACAGTTTACACTCAAATTATGTTGTCATCTTGAAAGATAATAGGCCTCCTAATTTATTTAGGGGGGTTAGAAGATATTTCTTCCAGACTTGAATTTCAGTGTCTACTTCACTCGATCACACCATTTTTGGGATTTCAATATTGTTCTCACAACTATTACAAGATTCTACCAGTTCCCATTTCTTCTCCAGCCAGCAGCTGGGGAATGCTGCCTACTGTAAACAACGTGCTGTATGTTAACATCATGATATCTCAAGCCAGCTGAAAATGTCCCTTTTGGAGGTTTTTGGTGTTTATTCCAATCTTACATTCTCATATGAGAAATAATTTTCATTTACTTGAGAACTTCTGTTTTAAGTGTTGCAGAGGCACAGTGTTGCCATGCCTACGAATATCCTTAAAATCCCCATTCAGCTAATTTGTTGTTATAATAATAAAGTTTGTATTCCAGTGATATTTGATTTTGGTATTGACAATTTTTCTCACAGCAAAGGCAAATTGAACCATGATTTCAATATACTGGAATTAAACAATTATTTCAAACAAGGCTTTTTTTTCTACTACTACTTTATGTCACACTTTTATCTGAATGTTGAATATAATATTCAGTGATTATAGTTCTCCCATCTCTATCAGACATTACTGTCACCATCCAGTTTGTTAGGAGCACCTTGATCCTAAAGCAGTCCAGAAGAACAGCTTTGCCATAAATTATGCTTTAATCAAACTTTTTTCTGCTACATTCAAACAATCATTGGGCCTATTTTTCCATTAGGTTTATAACATGTGCAAGTTACAACTTAAAATTCACATTTGGGTGAACAGGAAATCATCATCTAAGTTAATAAACCCAATACACTGGTAAAAATTTGCTCTAATATATTTTGGCAAGTTATGGGCAGAACAAAACAACTCTGGACAAATAGCACCAAAAACTGGACTAGAGGAATTCAACAAGACCTTGTAGCTCGTTCAAACTGGTTGACCTAACTGGTTGGAAAACATATTGTTCACCAACTGGATTTCAGTGCTTTGAAACAAGTTTTTTTTAAGTACAATGTTGAGGAGTCCATGGGACAGATAACAGTAACCCTAGATTGCCCTTGTGAGTTATCACACACCAATATAAAGTTGAGTCTAAGTCTGAATCTGAGTATCGGATAGTTGTGTTTTTGTTTTAAATATAGATCAAATTGATACATTTGTATTAAAGACAACAGCGCTCGATGCTGTGCTTAATCCATTAAGTGTGATGTCATGGTGAAATCATAGATGGTTTGTTTCACAAAATTGCCAGTGAAGAAAAATATAGTCATTGTAGTAGATGAAACATCTGTTTATCAGAGTTATGAGCACACAATAACCACTCAGTAAAACCAAACAGGATGACACAGAAAAAGCTATTTAGTTGGAGCTACCTTTGTTGATTCCCATCACACCTAAACCAGGCTCTACCAGTAGAGGAAGCTGATTGGTCAAAATGTATATGTTTCGGCCTCAATGTCAACGCCAATGTTATCTGTTGATTTTGACATTCTCTCATTTTTAAAAAAAATAATATTGTAGCACTATGAAAGCATTTTTAGGTCTGCAACCCACCGACATTAACATGCCTTTACTAGCCCACTGCTACCCGTAGAACATCACTTTGCCAGGTACTGAAAGCATTTACCTGGTTCGTGTACTCCCCACACTGGGAACCCCCACCGTCCATTGGAACGGAAGCATTCAGGGTGTCTGCTTTGGCTTCTGGGAGCAACAAGATGAAGATATAGAGAGCAGAGCACATGCTCCAGCTGGGGGGGTTGGTTAAGGTCAGGAAAGCCATTGCTGTCACGAGGTTATTCTGTCCCTGCCTTGTCAGTGAGGGCTAGCATGGGACACAGGTGTATGTGCTTCACCATGTGAGGCTCTGCCGGCTCTCCCTGCAAGAAGTAGAATAAATTTGATTGAATTAACTTTAATTAATTTCCATTGATTTTCCCAATTCAAACTACCATGAAATTCACAAAGGCATCAAAAAAAGCCGCCAGCACATAAAGCCAGGTTTTCTCTATGAAACACACAGTCACACTATTTGCTGCTGTTTCAGTTAAACTTATAAAACTTAGAGTTGCTTTCATCTGCTGTTAAAGCCAAACAGAGGGCTCTGATTACTATTATCTTTTTCAACTTTCCGTTTTCTTTTTAAGCTTTTTTATCATTATGAAACATGCAAAGACAACAGAAGATATACAGCGCTGAGTACCAACGTAAAAATACATTTTCTTTTTATCATACGTGTGAAAAACTTGCTGAACTCACCCCAGCTACACACCATCTTCTACCCCATTCCTGGCTCACATTGAACCAAGGGGTTCTCTCCATTTTCTTCTTCTCCTCGTCTCTGTCTGCACTTGTACTGTCGCTTCCTCTCACTCTGCGTCTCCCTCTTTCCCTCTCAGAGTAGACACCTTAGTCCAATAATCCACCTCTAAGAGGATTCACAAGAAGAACGAAAACATAGCCAGCGAGACAAATAGGGAAGCAGTACATTGAGTAAAAGTGGGATATATGACGTAGTATGAAAATTATAATTTGCAACCAAAATCCATGGGTTCTGTGACGGAAGTAAAATCTCAAAGATGATCTCATCAAACAATGTGGCAGTCTGCACTGAACTGTTTCTTGATCATTGCTTTTATTGGATAAGGAACAGAAAATCTCCCAATCCAACAAAACTGTAATGAAGGAAAAGAAGCTGTAAAAATTGAATGGCTAAGAAAGAAAAAGAGTGCCATGGAGTCTTTATCATTTTAGAGCAGTGAAAGCATATAACAGCCATCAGCTAAAGGCCCACATCAGAACATAGGCTACAGAGAATAAACATCACCTACAGGCACAGTAATCCAGCTCTAAGCTAGTGGTAATGAAGGCTGATGTGAGTAGGAGTATGAGGGGGTGTTGATCCTATTACGGTATCCAAGCTGTGCTTTACATTTTTGTGCCCTTGACTGTGGCTCAGCAGACATGGTCTTACCATATGGGTTAAAGATCTGAAACCATGCTGAATAGGATCTGAGCCAGCGCGTCTGGAAGGTTTGTGGAATGAAAATGGGCTCAACACCTCAGAAAAATGCCTTGAACTGCAATGTTTTAACAGTTCAACACAAATCTATGGAAATTCCCAGAATTGTCCAAGAGATCTAATAAGAGTGTTATCAAAATTAGTCTTTCCAGTAACACATCAAAATGTCAAAGGGTTGAGTTAATTTTATTGAGGCCCATCAGTTCTTATTCCCCTATTTCTAATAGACGCTATGTTCTATGCACCAACACAAGACTTGGAGGAGCAATGGGTTTTTAAATCTGTATGCTCATGAGGGCATCATCCTAGCCTGGTTTTTGCCAGACTAAGTTCAATATTGAACTTAGTCTGGGGAGTCTGCCATGTAATTTCTACTGCACAAGAAGCATGACCAACGGGCATAGTTCAAATGATTCTATACCAATTGGATAGAGCATTCGCCAATCAGACCATCGATCCGGATGATGTACTTGTTGGTAGTAAGACAAACACGTCTTTCTTTAGGAATTCTTCCAGTGCAAGTTTCTGTTCCATTTTCAAAGAAAACTTGCCTTTCAAATCTTTTAAAACAGCAGTGACAGCGGCGTTGATGGATAGCTGTGCTCTGGTGGCTGCCATGACTAATGTAAACAACAAGCTGCTGGCCGACTTTACCATCGCTTCTCTGACGTCATTGTTTTGAACCCATCAATAGCGCGAAAGGCAGATAAGCCCGTTTGTGATTGGCTCCAGAAAAACTGGATCGGCTGCAGCAAAAAAAAGAATGTGTGGGATTCCAGACTGATCTGCTGGGCGGAAATAAACCGCCGTCAGATCCGGCTGGCGAAAGCCAGGCACCATCCCAAATCAGGTCTCACACAAGTGGATGTTCAGGAAAACAAAAATGTTAGAAATCAAAAGGAAGCAGCAGCCATACTACATAGATTCAAATCACCACAGTCCAACACAAAATTGATTTAACTATAAAGTAAAGGATTTTATCCCCAAGTATATTGATTTAGAGTCCAAAAACATTTTCAACACAGCTGCTGTGCAGTGTCACTTTACAACACTGGTAACTGTCATCGCATGGAGTGATGAATAATGAGCGCACCTGCGACTTCCAGTGCATTTGAAATGTAATGTATGCAAACTGAAAGCCACATATAATCTCCCAGGAATGAACCATGCCTGTGCTGAACTCATGTGGGAAAAATCGTGTGTGTGTGCGTGTGCGTGTGTGTGTGTGTGTGTGTGTGTGTGTGTGTGTGTGTGTGTGTGTGTGTGTGT
>JAPMNP010676450.1:0-12320 GCA_029874935.1 Atherina boyeri | reverse complement strand
TAAAAATCGATTCAAAAATCGTTAAACATAGAGATTCGATTCTTATGTGAATCGATTTTTTTTCCCACCCCTATAGTATATTATGTATTAATGTCCATCTGGGGATGTATTTAATTAATTATCAGATTATTATTTTTCTTTAGTCTGTTGTGATAAAATTAAACGCTACAATTTTTTGGAGGGTGTATTTTCTTTTTCACATGACTATACGTTTAGACTTTTTTGCACAGGGATTCATATTCCACTCCTCCTGTTGCTCCGTCACTTGCCCTGCATATAATTATTAGAGATTACCATGAAATTATTCCCCCGGATGGGAATTCAGTTCAGCGCATCCCTGCTTTCAACTTGACACTATGGAGGAGAACTTTAATGTTATTATGATGAGGTCTGCTGTCATTTCACGGTTGAGCTGTAAAAAGTAATAGCTCAGTTTCATTAGCAACCAAAAGGCATTTTGAGCATAATAGGGAAGATTTGAAAGTAAGAAATCTTATATTGATGGAAAATTTCAAAGGATGTTTTACCTTGTCTGCTGTTGTCTGCATATGTTTCTGCCAGCTGTTATGTTTACAAAGTAGATATAATTAGTGAATGGCTTGTATGAAAGCTTGATTTCCTTCATCTCTATGTTGTTCTAAATTTTCTGACATTTATTTCTGGCAGGTATGAAATCTAACTGACTTATTGTGTTTTTTCCCCCTGATGAGTTGCAGTTGAAGTGTTCAGAAGAAGTTATGTCACACATAAGTCACATCTCTTTCTGTGCTGCATATGAACATACTGTACATTATAGTCTCAACAACCCTGCTGCAGTATTGACTTTTCTCATTGTGCTTATTAGCTCGGCTTAAAAGTCAGTCACGGTTCTCAAAATTGCACTTTCAAAAGCTCAGCTTGCAGAAAAGTGTGTATGTCTGTACGTTTTAGATTGGAAGTGCTGTTCAGGAGGAGGTTGTTGTGTGATGAAGATGGACAGATCAGATATGGCTGTGATGTAGTGGGAATTAAGCCAGCATGTCTGCCCAGAGACAACCCAGTGTAAAGCTGCTGTAATGAGCTATTGATCGCGGCACTAAATGAAGAAATTTCCTCAGCAATGTCAGTGGCATGCAGTAAGCGAGCGTGATTGATCAAGTGTTTTACAGAATGAATATTTAATAAGCCAGCGTTGGAAACTTCCGCCCATAGAAGACCTTTCCTCTGTGGTTGAGGACCCCCAGCACATATACTGTTTATATTTTCAGCTATTGTATCAGAAGGATCTTAATGTGACAAAGGTGACTAATGTCCCTGTGTTCACTTATGTCAATCTGCTGCACACTCATACTATGGTGTTGAGTATCAAGTGAGAAAAAATTATACTGAAACTTCCTAACTGTGTCTTTTAGGACACTTGATGCACAATGTTTTGTGTTATAAAACAATGTGTAGACTGGATCATTGTTTCTTATTTAAAACTGGAATGAAATATATTTAGCTCCTCAACAGGTGTTTTCAAGCTGATCAGAAACCGAATTGTTTTTCTTTCATCTTCATAAATACCACTAACCCTGATGCTGCAACAGTTTGGTTTCCTTTTTTTAAAATGCTTTAGCTTCTTTACGATTATTGTGGTTGGCTGCTTTGGACTAACAACAAAGCTGCGTAATAAAACTAACATAAGGTAACATGTACATTTACCATGCAGGCTCCTTCACCTCCAGCTCTTGTTGTAAGTTGCTGCCTCCATCAGAGTGAGCAGGGTTGCTTCTCATCTACCATCTCTGCTTCTCTTCACTGTCCGTTCTTGGCAGTAAATGTTTTTTTTCTTCATTTTTTCCTTCTGAATTAGCTTTCCTCCAAAAAGCTATGTCTATCCATTAATCACTGCAAAGATCACTGTTCTCAGCTGATTTCTATTAGTTTGTTGCTTCCCATACTTTTCACTTAAAGGTATTATCTTGTGCTTTGTCTCAGATCATTTAAATACAGGTATATTGACGAAAGTTGTTCCTAAAACCACAACAGGTTTGCTGTGCATGCATACATTTACAGATCATAGCAACTCACTTGTTGGAAATTCAGCAACTAATAGTTGCTAATATTACGTGCAACGATGTAATTAGAATGAAATGATGTGGAAATGCTGTACAAGACAAAACAAAACATGAACAAACATTATCTCGTCTGTGGACATGATTTCTGCCGGAACGTCAGATAGATGAGGTTGATTGCGAGCTTCCCTTGTTAACAGTTTCACATTGTCCACTTTGTAACAGAGAGCGGTCAGATGTTATTTAAGTCTAGTCTGCTGGACACATTGATCCCTTATATGACTATGTTATAGATTTTTAATGTACTGTAGCATTACTATGGTACTGAAACACGGCCTTACCATTGTGTATTGATTAATTCATGGCACTGTCCTTGGTGCTGAAACAGCAGCCTGATTTTTTAACACCCCTTCGGTTCACAATTCTCAAGTCAGTTGTCCCTTGGGAAAATAATATTCCCTACCTCGTATTAATGAATACTTAATTATATAATATACTATAACCAATGCACTTTACAAAGTGGTTTCATCTTAATGATCACCAACAGTAACCTGTAGTTATATAGGAGGATCAAACAGACATACTGTGGCTTATTCAACTCCTGTAATATTTGTTTAACATTTCTACATCCATTCAGAAGCTTCTGTGATGCTAAAATACATCTCACCCGTGGCTAGAACAAAATAATGAGATGAGACTTGACTACAGATAGAAATGTCATTATATGTATTGAGTAACCTTTTCAGTAAGCAGGTAATTGGACTGAGGAAACATTCGCTGACCACAACATGCTCAGTTGCTATAATAAAACCATTTCATATGGATTTTTATTTCAATCAAGCTCCAACTCTCAATCAAATTTAATATAATTTAGCTAGGTATTTTTGTTTTACTTAACATGTACCTAAACAGCTAAACAGTCTGAGAGCTTAAGTGGAAAAGGTGCGTATATGGAGAATGCTGATAAGATTACCCGATGCAAACCAAAAAAAGGCAACAAGGTCTTTTATTTCACTTTGAAAAACAACCCGTCTCAAATGACAGGCAGCACTTTTTAGGATTGTGCTCTTTGTGCAACTGACTTCCCTGTTACCACAGAAACAACGTCACTGCTTCAGGTGATTTATCACGAACGAAAATCGTTAAAATCATTTCTTTTGGTTGTGCATGTGAATCATTCCCCTCCTACATACTGCAGCTTTGATATCTGCCGCAATTATGTCCAATGTTCTGTCTCCCTGCTGTGCCTCTAATAGCCTGTTTGAGGGGTGTTTACTGCTTCAGTCTGCTGCTGTTGAGGTTCACTTTGCAGGTGACATTTAAGAGACTTTCTTCAAGAAAGCCTTCACCGTCTGCAGAAGTTTTAGTGCTGGATTTTTATACTATGGGCAAAGCTGTTCTAGTGTCACTGGTGCATGTTAGGGATTGTTACTGATGAATCTAATTGACTTGACTGAGCATGTGTAATTATGTAATTTGGAGGCTCCACACACGATTGCTTTGTTCAGAAATTTCAGAAATGGTGGCGATTTTCATCCAATCTTAACGGCAGTGGTGTTACTTATAAAAGATTCAAGACTGCAGCACAGACGGGGAGACATTTTCACCTTCTTTATTGGGCCTTATTGCTGCAGAGTCAACAATGTGTGGTATATAAAAAAAATGCACTCAGCAAGCGAGGCAAGAGATTCATGAGTGTTGCATTTGCAGTGAGGTTACTCAGCCACACACATGCCTGCCACCTTCTCTCTATTCTGTTTTTTAGTTTTCAACAGCATTCCCTTCCAGTATGTAGATTCTTTGTACCTTCTTCCTTCTTCTGGGATTCTGCAGTGCTTCTGTGGAGAAGAAACTTTTATAGCTTGGTCTTTTATAGCTTATGTCTAGCCCTGCAGTTGAGGGAATGTAGTGAGATAGGGGAGCATTTTTATCTATCTGCTGAGCTGAGCATCTCTGCAACATTACTCAGTTTTGCTCAGCCCCCTTTTATGCTTCCTCTCATCTTAAAGACATGTTACTGTGGCAAAATAGCTGAGAAGCTGACACTTGAAAAAGTCCCTCACTAGGCGTTTAACAGCCTCTTCCTTAAATGGATGACAAATCAGAGTGCAGCTGGTTGATTTCGAATGCGGGAAGAAATTGCCCTTCAAAAGGTTGTCTTCCAGTTCTTGGCTCGGATGAGTTGAGATATGCTGTTTTTTTGGTTTTTTTTAGCTTACAACATTTCCTTTTTCTTTATGCGTCTTTCAGAGTGGCATCTCTAAGTTGGTCACTAAGTCAAGCAATCTGTTTGCTTTGATATTCCCTCTTTTCCCATGTGTGATCATTTTCTCAACTCTTCTATGCTTTAGCTTTGACTCCAGAACCCTTCACCTGGCTGTCATCACCAGTCTCTAAACAAATTGAGTTTGACACAGCGGTGCCTCAGCTGCGGTTCAGTCTTTGCTTGCTTCTGTTCTGGAAGCCCTGACACAGCTACGCAAAGAAGCATGTGGACCAGTGCACTGAAGAGTTTTTGTCAGGTCATGCCTTAAAGGACAGTGGATATTTTTATCTCGAAGAAGCTGACACCGTGTTCACTGTTATTGCACATATAGGGAATAAGTATAATACTGTTACTCTGTCAAGGCCTCTGCAGAACGGGGCGAAAGGAATGTCAGCATTCATTTCTCCAATTTGTGAAGAGATAATCCGTTTAGAATATAAAACCATGTCTTTTTTGGCAAAAGGCTTGTGGACACCATTCCTTGAACAGCTTTGGAACTGTGATACAGTTGAGGCAGTGATTATTCACACTACTGCCATATTTGATTTACAGTGATTTTTTTTTTATGTGACCAGTACATTTCCTCTGAGAAGGTAATTTCCTGCCTCTTGCTCATTTCTGTTCAGTGGGTATAGAAAATGGATGGATGATTTCCTCCTGTATCAAATCTTATTTGCAAACATATAAGTTACAAAAGTTAAGATATTATTTTAGAAAGTTTAATGATGAATTTGAACTACTTTGTTGGTGGATTTATCCCTTTAAAGTTTACTAAAAACGAAAGCAAGAATTATTTTTTATTTCCTTTGGAGAATAGTAATAAGAATCAATGTTTCTTACAAATGGTTGAGAGGACTGTTAAAAATGGAATACATAAATGAAATCGTCAAAATTTGAGAAAGTAATGGGACAACAAATACTTACCTTTGGCATTATATACCAAAACCAAGTGGAAGAGATGGCTCAGGCAGGTTTATTTCCACAAATCGTCAATAGCATTAATTGTAGTCATTGAATAATTTCCTCTACCAATCGGTAGAGTGGGCAGTTAAAGGGTTGATTGCAACAAAAGTGCATCACATTATGCATTAAATGGCAAAAACAAATCTGTCTGACTTGTTGCCTTAAAGGAACAATCCACAACCTTAGAAAACCACTGGGTGTTGCACAGAAGTCGCAGAACCTCAGTTCTGTGAACTCAAGACAACAACGTTTCAAATGATATGACTTTGAGCCCTTCAAGCTCTACATGAAGATAATATACCTGCACCCATTTTACTTACTTTTTGACTCATCTGCTCACAGACACAATGACCAAAAGCATAGTTGGCGTCCAACATTTTGACATTTTGTCAAAATCTTTTTTCCCTGTCCTTACAATTTGTTGCCATGCTGTTGCACACCTTGCGCTACCCATTGGTCTATCTTTATCTGTTTTTAGACTGCCAATCACCGAAGCTCAGCTTTTTGAGCCAAGCCAGAGGTCTTCAACACCTTTTTAGGTCAAGGAACTTGAGATGGATGCAGAAATTGAACAGGGACACAGCTGAATGGCATTTGCAATGCGACCTTACATAGAAGTGTTGAAAATGTCCGAAAAATCTGTGAATTTGGTGACCCAGACATTGTTACCGTGCAGTCAGCTTTGTGCACTTTTGGAGAATTAAAAAATTCCAAATAGATGCGTGTAATTCCTGCACCCATGACAACACTGCTCCACGTGAAAGCTAAGAAACCTTAGCAGTGGTTCAGTATCGCAGTGTCTTCTTCTCCCTCAGCAACGCAGAGATTAGAGAAGAGATGCATTTGCAAAGCGCTCTTCTAGACTATATTGACATCTTTGATGACTGAGTCCATGACATCTGACAATTCAGCACTTGAGTCTTTGGCAACAAGTGACTCCCCGTGGAGCATGCAGTGCTTCCAAATCACTTGTGGAGTCTCATCCTTTACAAGTCTGACTAGTCCACTTTTTAAAGCAGCCATTTAGTGCAATGCAGTAAACATACATAGGTAATCCGATGCCATCTGTCTCCTTGAAGGCAAATCCAAATTTCAGATAATTATCTGCATGTTTTCAGGTCTTCTCTCATTTTCACTTATCCTTATCAGCTGCTAAATCAGCAGCAGATGCCACATTAACACTTTCATTTTCACCAGTAGTTTCTCAGTCTGAAAATGTATTTCTTGTGCTTGTTGAGTTTTCTTTGGTTGACTTTTGCTCATAACAATGTCCATTCAGTTGCGATTGTAATATACTTGCCTCAGTAGTTAGCTATTGTGGACAAGAGCTGCAGTGTTTTAGCCGAGAATATCTTGACCTGATTGCTCAAGATTCCTGGGTTGAGTAAATTATGCGTTACTTTCATTAATGTGTCTTGTTTATCTATTTTACAAAGGTATCTTCTTTTCAAATGATATTGACGCGTGCATCTTTGTGTTTTGGGACAGCTGGTAACTGAATAGGTTCTCATGGGGTATCATGAGAGAATTGTGGGGAATCTGACAGAGCCAGCATGTAATGTGCAGCCTTGTGATTGTCCCTGCAGCAGTAGGGGTGGGTCCTCCTCTTTGTATTCAGGAGGCTTGAAGGGACTGGTCTTGGCTGGTCTTGTGTTGTGAGTGAACTGGTGCCCAGCTGAGGATAGTCCCTGTGTGTCACGGCACATGTGCAATTCTGAAAGATAATATCTTTTGCCTCCATTTAAACAATCTAAACAATATCTTGGATTCATGTTACTGTGGATCAAAATTTGTGATGGGAAAAAATGTGGGTAAAAATATTATAAATATTTTTGCCAAAAATGGTGTAATTAACCAAAAGTGTCAGGACCCCCTAGCAGTGCCTCCATGGATTCATGGACACCCCGTTTAAAACCTCTGAGCTAAGCTAACCATATAGCTGTCCACATTTACCATTCACATGAAGGTGGCATTAATCATTTAATGTAGTCTGTTTCTCAAAATTTCTAAATGATTGGTAGATAAAGAAATAACTTGAACTGTTGTAAATTTATAAAGTGCTACATCCTGTCTTTATGGTTTAGAAACAGGATGAATTAACAGTGATATTTTCTAGCTCTATATATTCTGGGTCACATATCCAGTACTTCCACTTCCTTGACCTGATAGCGAAGTGTAATTTCCATTACCGTACCACTTGGGACTTCCTCTAGCGTCACACAGTTGAGCAAGTGAGTCAAAAATCATGCTTGACTTCCTGGACACAGGAAGGATACAAATGCTATGTTAGTGCTGCTCTCCCTTTGGACCACCAGGAAAGTCCTCCCCTAAAAATACAGCACATTGCTCATCAGGAGGTTTAAACAGCCTGTTTCCACTTCTCTGTGCTCTGCCACAAAAAGTCTTGATTCCCTTGGTAAGTGAGGCTGCTTTGTATGGACAGGAAGCAGTTGGCTCTTTTTTTGTTCTCTGGTGCAAAGCCTACAGTAGCTGCAGTGTTGTCACATATTGCCTCTAAGCATCCCTGGTGTCCTCCTGTAGTCAGGGGTAAAGTGCAATTACACCCCAATCTTTTTCCACAGTCATCGCTCTGCCTCTGCTCCAAGCACATGGAAACGGTGCACACGTCTTCACTCGCCGGGTTTTCATTATTTCATATTTTTAAGTAGCTTGGTCAGTTGAAGCCTAAAGCAAGAGAAGAGGGGATGAAAACACTTACTTAGCTTTTCACATTAGAGCCACCACTGAGGCAGAGCAGTGCTGCAAGGTGCAATGAAACACTTTACAGCTTTCCTGCTTTGCTCTTTCAGTACTAAGAAGTGAAGCCAGGCGTAATACCTCAAGACCTGGGAGGGATTTGATCTGCCTGCAGAACTCACTTATATTTTGGATAAACTTTCTCCTCAGATGACCTGCTGTGTGTCACCCTTCATTCTTAATTAACTTGAACCTGTTTGGCTTTTTCTGCTGCACACTTTGACATACTCTTACAATGCAAAGCCAAGAGCAGCCGCTAACATTTGCTGCCATGTAATATGTATGTGTTTTTCACCTCAAGCTATTTGCTTCACAGCAGTTGCTATACCTGTCTAATCTTCAAGATGGATTACCTTGCTCCATATGGTAGCTGCTGTTCACAGCTGTATAGTGTGAGTGTATGGTGATTGGGTAATTAGATTGCCCACAGTGATTAGACAGTCCAGGTCTGAAGCCCAGTATGTGCTAGATGATTCTTAAACACACATACACAGACACAAACAGAGAATCGACTATGGATGGGACATTTAAAACACCTCAGATTAGATTATCTTCCACAGCCTTGATGGGGTTTTCTCACTTATTTGTTTTTGGGAAGTCAGCAGAGCATATTCTTTGTGGTGGTCCAAAGCTATTACAGTGGTTCAGGATGTCTTGTTGTTATGGGTTTGGAACACCCGTTGTGAGGTTGTATGTGGGTTACAGATAAGTGTGACTCACTTGACTTGATGTTGAACATCATTATAAGATCTAGTATTTAATAACTCTGCAAATATTTCTTGAACACAATACAGACCAGGCTGTACGCATTTTCTACCAGCATCTGGCCTCTGACTGTTTAATAACAAGCAAGGCAAGACACGGCTGCCATCCTCAGCAAAGCCTTTAAAGGAGGCACGAAGTTTAGCAGACGTCAAGATTAATTTGTTGTGTCACCCTGGCCTGAGGATTTTAATGATGTGTCTGTCTGTGTGCGAGGTCTCTATGCTCTCTATAGTTCTGTTTGCGTTTCTCTCTTTTTTCTCTCTCTCTCTGTCTCTGTCTGTGCACTGGGGGCAACATGTTCAGCTGTTTGCCTCAAGATGAGCATTAGCACTCCCATTTACACAGCAGCACTGAGTCATGAGAACAAAGCTTCGCTCCTCTGGTCCAAAGTTTTCTTTTCTTTTTTCTTTTTTGTTCTCTTTCTGTTTCCATCTCCTCTGCTGTCACACCACCGTGTGTGAGGGCTTTAAGCTACAAGACTGAATCACTCCGACAGCAAACCAGCAGAGAGCTGTAATCTCTACCAGAATATTCTGGAGCAAGCATTTCTTACTTCACAGGTCTTCCTCTGATACTGGAGCACCATTATAGGAAAAGATGGTAGCAACATCTTGGAGCTTTTTGTTATGCAGATAGTCTCTAAAGTGTCACAAGGTGTAACGTGATTGTTCAAAACTTAGCAGTGAATCCATTCTTACCAGTTTGAACTTTATAGTTAAAAGAGGTTCCATTTGTTTTCTTCATGAATAAATAGTACTGACTATTTTCTTCTTAAAGACAATTTTTACGCCTTAGGAATAACAGCTGATCAACGACACATCACAGCCATCAGATGCTTCTGAAGAAGAATGCAGACGCCAGTAGAAACATGTCATGCTAAAAGGAAAAAGTTTTCCACCTTATGAACTTTAGGAAGGCTATAAGAAGAAAATAGTCAGTACTATTCTGTTTGAACTTTTTGTTTTATTGATATGAAGACATGTGTTTCAGATTTAATAATTCTAAATCAGAGGTTCCTATATTTAAATCCATTGCGCTGGTGTTGTCGGAGCAACGGCATAATCAGAGGCACTATCATAATATGTAGTGTTGTTGTAGGAATCGCTTTCTGTTTTATATCTATGGTTTCAGATGACAACAAAGCCGCTCTGAAGGCACAGAGGGATAGTACAGCAACTAATAATTAAACACTGTTGAAATTAAGGCATTTTGTGGCAGATTATTTAGAGGCTGAAATGCTTGCACCGAAAAACTTCCATTAAAAGGATATGAATGCCAGTGGGATAATATTTCCCGATAGACTTCAAGTAACTCCAAAATTGTCCGGGTGAGCTTATGAACGTATTTCATGCTATAGATAAGGTCCAGGTTAATTTTTTATTTTACTTTTCTTCTAATAGGCAAATAAAAAATAGATAAACAGGTGCATTGTTTTTTTTTTCCATTCTTTGACTTTGCTCATGTTATTGCTCTGGATATATTTCAATAGGCTGGTGAAACAACAAGGGACAGATGCATAAATCTATGTGTGGTTCACTGACTACAGTTGCCTGTACACACAAGGGCAGAAATGCATGTGCATTCTTTTCATCAGGTTAATAAGGCTGTGCATATGCATGGTTCTGTTTATACATCTCAATCATTGTGAAATTCCTACTTCCATTTTTTGTTGTGAATGATTATTTACACTTTACTAATTTGTCATTTGCACATCAAAACAGAGCTTGCGCCACACCTATATAGGCGTGATATATATAAATAAAACAACTATGAAGAAGAAGCACAATCTTCACAAATGTGCTAACTGCTGAATGCCTAAAGTAAAAAAAAGAAAAGAAATGGTTGAATTACAATCGCAATCCATCGAGGCAAAAAGGCACATCAGTTCACTCAAGGACATCATCAGAGCTGTGGGAGGAGTGGTAACCCCTGCTTTAGCTGCACCAGATGATTGCAGAGCATGTATAATGTAGGCTGTGTGGGAATGATCAGGAGGTAGATCCAGATGTGCAGATAGTGCATAGTATGATTCATGTTTTCTTAAACAGCTTTAGGAAGCCTAAAGCAGTGTATTAGTTAGTCTTGTGCCAGAATATCAGAATGAACACTAAATACTTGTTCTCTCCTTAAAAGCCTCATTAGCTAAATCTTCCCAGAGCCATTACACATGACCATGATGCACGGCAGAGGTTATTTATAGTGCCTACAAATATAAGAATTTGTTGGAAACACTAATGATGAAAAACAAAAATCTTTAAAAAATGACTCTTTTATGCGATGATGGTGCCTGATCTGTGCAAATTCTCATTTGTCCTGGTCAAAGGCATCTCTAAGCAATTGAACTGGTCAACTGGACTTGGTTTTTGTCTTTGAAGATGAAGAGTGATGAAGCCACTTGGATAAGGGGCAAAACGTCTTCAAAGACAAAAACCATGTCCAGTTGACCTGATTCAATTGCTTTGAGATGATGGTGCCTGTTACTATTTAGGCCCAGTCTCTGTTGTGTTTAAGTTGAATTTTGTTGTCTTTTCTTTCCATTTCTTCTTCACTACATCAGAGATGAATATGTGCATGCATGGTATGAAGAATGCATGAGGTGAATATATTCTTTGTGCACATTTTGACATTTTAAGTACCAGATTGTATGTATAATAGGATGCTTGTTTTGTTGTGTGTATTCATTGTTTGCCTCCAGATATATATATTTTTTGTACTCGTAACCAGTGCTTGTAGCGAGTAAAATCGCTGCCCAGCTGCGTTTTGTTCTGCAGTGCCCAGTCAGCGGTATCAATCTGCCCGGAAGAAAGTCTCAGTGTGTGTGAAAGACTCTAAACAGCATTCACTGGTGACAGGCCCAGGTGATGATGGAGACTTATTAACCACTAGACTGCAAAATACTGTCACATGGGGACAAAACTAAGCGAGAACAATTGCTGCAGTTTGCCTACTCTTTTTCTCTTATTTTCCCTACACTCCTTTACCATCCAGGCTCCTCCCATGGGGTCGCTTGGTGCCATCTTTGGATCAGCTTGCTGGTGATTCACCAGATCATTTGGCACAGGATCAAACTAAAGAGGATAGAACAAATCTGACCTCAAAGAGCGAGGCAAAGAGCATGGAGCTGCTGCAGCTGCAGGAAAGGAGTCTGGATTTTATCATCTCAGGTTTTTACTTTGATGGGATATGCTTAGCAATGGCAATTTCCTCTTAACGGGATGTAGAATTGACTTCTCTAAATAAACTCCTTTTCAGTATTTACGTACCCTGTTGCACTAGATTGGTCTGACTCATGTACGCCCACAGTGTACACNTTACATACCCTGTTGCACTAGATTGGTCTGACTCATGTACGCCCACAGTGTACACAGTAGTCTGGGTAGAAGTTAAGTAGTTAAGTTTTACTTGAATGCTTGATTTACCACATTTGCACGTGCTAGGTGTTTTCATCTGGACTCAGTATAGCTCAGAAAGCAATATATATATATATATACAGTATATATATATATATATATATACAGTGCAATGCAATAATG
>JAPMNP010676443.1:0-11298 GCA_029874935.1 Atherina boyeri | reverse complement strand
CATTCGGCGAGCACACATCCCTGGACTGCGAGACTTTCTACTTCATTTGAACCCCACAAACCCAGATGCCTATGAAGACCCCTTCCTGGTACCCTTTTGGGAAGAAATGTTTCAGTGCAGTCTGGGTGTGCAGGCTAAAGGTCAAAGACATGAAGCTAGGGATCTACCTTTATGCTCTGGAACAGAAGAGCTCAGAAACATTACAAATATCTATTCAGATGTGTCGCAGCTAAGGATTTCCTACAACGTCTATAAAGCTGTGTATGCGGTTGCCCATGCACTGAAGGCCATGAGAAGCTGTGTGAAAGGACAAGGACCATTTCCTCAGGAAGCCTGTCCAGATGCAGACAATATTCAGCCATGGCAGGTACCATATCATGTGTTTACTTAGTCTAGATTAGCATAACTTACTTTGCTATGATTTGATTACATGTTTTTTCCCCTTACTGTAGCTACTTCATTACATAAAACAAGTGCAGTACTTCACCTCATTTGCTGATGAAATCAAGTTTGATGAGAATGGTGACCCTGCAGCCATATACGACCTGGTAAACTGGCAGCTGACACCAAATGGAGAAATGGAATTTGTCACTATCGGCAAATTTGATGAGACAGCCACAACTCTAAACCAAAACCTTCAGATCCAGGAACAGAAGATTCTGTGGAATGGAAACCGAACCAAAGTAAAGATTTTAACAGAGCTAAACAGTATTTTGTGAATCTCAGTACACACATTGATGTTAATACATAACATGACCACTGTAGTTGAGGTTTGCTCTTTTGCTAAGGTTCCCTTGTCAGTATGCAGCACCATTTGTCCCCCAGGCACCCGCAAGGCAATCAGACCCAACTTCCCTGTATGCTGCCATGATTGTGTGGCTTGTACAGCTGGGGAGATTAGCAATCAGACCGGTGAGAAAAGGCCATCGTGCCACATTATGTTTAAAACTCTGATCTGCTGTGTGAAAGTACAGTGAAAAATGCCATGCAGCTAAACTTTTTTCTTCTTTTTTAGATGCCATAGAATGTGTGCAATGTCTACTAGAGTACTGGTCCAATCCTGAGAGGACTACCTGTATCCCCAAACAGATAAAGTTCCTCTCGTTTAGCGATACAATGGGCATTGTCCTAATGGCTATTTCTATCATTGGCTGCCTCAGCACCTGCATTGTGGTTATTATATTCTTTTGTCACAGAAACACCCCCATTGTCAGAGCAAACAACTCTGAGCTTAGCTTTCTGTTGCTCTTTTCTTTGACACTGTGCTTCTTGTGTTCTTTGACCTTCATTGGCCAGCCCTCTAAGTGGTCATGCATTCTACGCCACACAGCATTCGGGATCAGTTTTGTCCTCTGCATCTCTTGTATCCTGGGGAAAACAATAGTTGTGCTAATAGCCTTCAAGGCTACACTCCCAGGCAGTAATATTATTAAATGGTTTGGGCCTGCACAGCAAAGAACAATCATTGCCTTTTGCACGCTAGTACAGGTAAAGAGTTGTGTTTTGCAATCATTGAATAACTAATGGAGTTAATTAAATGTTTGAGGGAGACATTTTTTATTTTCTTGCAGGTAATCATCTGCACCGTGTGGCTGGTTGTTGCACCGCCAACTCTACACCAGCTGATGCCACGTGAAAGTGCTATTATCATTTTGTTGTGTGATGAAGGTTCGCAAATTGCATTTGCTTTGGTTCTTGGCTACATTGGCTTTCTGGCATGCCTGTGTCTTCTTTTGGCCTTCCTGGCCAGGAAACTTCCGGACAACTTCAACGAGGCCAGACTTATCACTTTCAGTATGCTAATTTTTTGTGCTGTATGGGTAGCGTTTATTCCTGCATACATTAGCTCTCCAGGAAAGTACGCCACAGTCACAGAAGTGTTTGCTATCTTGGCCTCCACTTATGGATTGCTGGGCTGCATCTTTGCCCCAAAGTGTTACATAATTCTACTCCAGCCAGAAAAGAACACAAGAAAACACATGATGTCAAAATCTTTTTCTGTGAAATTTTAAGGGATTACATGTCCTCCCTGCACATTTAATTAACTTACTTTTATTTCATATTAAAGTGTGGATTTTCTTGTCAAAATAGTGATGGTACCAACATTTTACCAGCAGATGGCAGCAATCTGCTATCAATGCTTCCTCTTCCTTCGGTTCTTTATAAATATGGAAAAGCACAATAATACAGTCCCACACCTAAATCCTTACAAATAAGTTCCTTTGTGGCCTTTATGCACCACCACTTTTTGGCCTAAGAGTTTAACACAAGTCATCATACAGTCAGAGATATGCAGAAAACACCCATGTACAGTCATGAGGACCTTTTGACATTCTTAGTGTAATTTTGAAGGACATCTCAGAGCTATATCTAACTGTGATTTGGCAGCAGTGTCTATGCTTATTTGACTTAAGACAGAATGATGAGGCCCAGTGTCTCAGAGGTATGCTCTGTAGACATCCCAGCCATCATTGGTTAATTGAATCCTCATACTCCAGAGGCCTTTACACATAAACATCACGCCTGGCTGTTCCGTACAATAACAAACTAAAACGTCGGACATTTTCCTGGCTCTCCCAGCTGCTCTCTGGCTAAAATTGATTATCCAGCACTGATTGATCTGCTTTTCCTCCCAGGGTAAATGAACACACTGGAAGATGAAGAGACTGTTGGTCTCTGATGTCCATCAGGGACAGACATTGGGAAAAGGTGAAGGCAGTTTTAGATGGACAAATGTGTTTTACTGACTCTAATTTACTATCATTTCCGATGTTGATTCTATGTATACTATGCTTTTGCTGCCTTTGTCTGCATTGTAAATTCCTATTACTACAAGGCAGCAAATTGATTTATTTTTGTGCACGGCCTTTCTGATTGTTTCAGAGCATAGCTATATTTGTTTGATTTAATAAAGGAAACTAGAATAGATAATCTCCATTTTATGGTTAAATAATTAATTGGGTTTGAATGATAAAACGCTGCTTGGCATTTCTTCCATGAAATAAATGGACCATGATAAAACAGGCAGACTTAAAAGGAAGTGTGTCATGTCTGTGGAAACCAAATGTTAAAAAGGGTGAATGAGTGTGGAGAAAATTAAAGATATATTAAAAGCTATGATAAGCAGGACTTATGTCTTATGTTGCCAATTTTCTTATTAGTGAGTCTAGATGTTTACTAAATGACAGAACAGTTTGCCTTATCAAAGATGGAGATTACAGCTGTTAAAAACACATATAATAATTTATAACCATGAAGTGACATACACTAATATTTTAAAAGATAAAAAACAAGGCAATAGTCATGTTTAAGATGTGGATACAGTTGTGGATTAAATTTCACAAAACTCATAATAAATCCCGGCGGTTCTGCAGTGAATGTTGATGTGTTGCTGCCTGTAATATTTGGTTTGTTTTGGCAAGGTCAAAAGTACTTACTACATAAGATTCTGACTTCAAAATTCCCTTCTGACTCCTTTTTGATGGCACACCAACATTCATAATGCATATTCCCATCTTTCCTCTGCAGCATCCCGGGGCTAAGAAACCTTTTTTTACCAGGCCCGGGATCACAAGTCAGCTGTGTTTTGCTTTAGGACACAGAGTCCCACACCAAGTGGGTGTGGGACTCTGGGACAAGGATATCAACACCTTGTTCATTTTAGACTAACAAATTCGCTGTTTTAGCAAAAAAAAATTGAAAAAAAGAGTACTTTATTTGAGGTAGTGAGTAAAAGAAAGAAAAAGTTTCAGAGTAAAAAATTAGAAAATTGTCAACATCAGACTGACTTTTACTAGCTCGAGAGAGCTCAGAGAGGAGATAGGATGCAAGACAAATGCTAAATGAATCATCAATAGGTTACACAACAGTGGGAAAATCCACCAAAGTTCAGTAGTGGGGCTTTATACTGTGTTGAGGAAATTATAGAGTTGTTATGCGTTTTTAAGTTGACAGTGATTACTTCTCTGCTTGCTTGTAACTTCTTCTTGACAATTACACTTCTTGAGATTTTTCCTCCAAAAGTCTCAATGGCAAAGACACTTAAAGCAAAACTACATCAAAGAGCATTTCTTTAAGCTTGGCCATTATTCTGTGTACCAGTTTTAATCAAGGAGATCTGGCTCCACCCTTAAATCTGATGGGCTCGTCTTCCTGTACAAGTTTAATGTTTCAATTTTTAATCACTTTAATTAGAAACTTAGAAAACTAAATCAAACAATATCTCGATTGTTTTGCCTCATCCTCTACCTTTAAAGTAATAAAAAGAGTGACAGATAAAAAGATGACATTTTTTTTTCCACAATTAAAAAATACAACATGAACCAGGTATTTGTGTAAATCCCAACAAACTATGTCAGCAGTCGGAAAAAGATCAGCTCCCAATAATCAACCTTAAAAGTATGGTGGAAGATTTTCCTGAAAGAACCACCCTCTCCACTTTTTGAAAAAAAAAAAGCCCATGCGTAACACTACCTACCTCTGAGAGGGACCGCCTCACTTCTGTTTACACATTGCTGTTGGCAACGGGGGAGGAGGCTCTGGGACACAAAGAATATGCGGTCGCTCGGATGCAAATGACAAAATAAATAAACAAATTCCCTGGAAAGTTACACTATAGGTCTAGATACAGTAGCTCCTACGAGCAGTAATCTGAAATGCATTTCTCCAAATAGCATGCCGAACTTTAGCCTACCTGTCGAGAAGAAACATCTGAGGCATCACTGGGGACCCCAACCTGTGCTTTTTTTTTACCTCTTGTGCTGTCCAGCACTGAATCAAGCAAAATAATGATCTGTCCGCTATGTTGTACTTTCAGCGCACGCTGTTGTGGGAAAGAATCTCCGAAAAACCCCCACTCTTTCTCTTTTCTGAAGCCTTTCTCTTCTTATCATACACTTCAAAGGCACTTTTTCTCTTGTGACTCTCAGCTATTTTCAAAGGACCGTGAGAATGAATGGATGGAAGCGTAGCCCACAACACATAAACACCTGAATGTGCACATGCGCAGAAAGCACCTTACGTAAGAATATCCCCACAATGATGGAAAATTAGGAAGACCAATAGTTTAGATGATCCACCCGGGGAAAAAAATCCTCCTCCATACCTTTAATATCAACACACCTGACAGAAATAGCATTGCCCCTCTATGCTGCAGTGTCATCATGAACAGTTATGGGTCCTTAAATTCACGTGGACACACTTCTGACAGTCATCCCTCACTCACCTTTTCCCCAACTTGCTTGATTCAAAATTAGATTTATAGATACTAATACACTCCGAAAAAATAGACAATGGCAGACAAATGGTTCATCCACTTTTCTTTGACAACTTTTGGAAGCATTTGCTCGAGACAGTTTTCTTGAAAGACAAGAAACTCTATTGCTCATTAATTGGTTTAACTGTTGTGTATTGCACTAGGAGCAGATGCTAAAGCAGAACTTCATCACTCTTGCAAATACAACGCTGTCATGACTGACATTGATGAATACAAAGTGTGACAAAGAAAATAATGTAACAAAGTGAATGCAGATTTGTTCAAAATTCTCTATTCATGATAATTATATTTTCTTTAACTGTAAGCCTGGCTCCCTCTTAATACCAGGTCTTTTCAGGTTGCTTCTTCTTTCAACTATTATGTTAAAAGAATCAGAGTTAGAAATGAGATGGGCACCATAGAAACTGCATCAGGAACTAATGATCTCTATCATAATAATACCATTCACCAGAGAACACGTGGTTGCATTCATCATACAAGCCAGAAAATAATTAGAGGGTTTTTAAAAAAAATTCTCTATTTTCTTTTTTGTCACATAAGTCACCAGGTTGAGATGATAAGGTGTATCATCTAGGATGTTCTAAAATGGGTGGACAGATAAGAAATGTGATGACAGATGATGCTTTCTAACACTGAATAATATGTATGAGAGCTAACATTTCTCATTCTGTGCAACACACACATGGGCTGTTATCAGTGTTGGCCACACCAACTAGACCTGATATCAGGGTGAAAGCTTCATTCTATTATCTTACTGATTCATTTTTGTGCTAAAAACATAAAGATAGCATAATTATTAGATAACTTGGAGCCTAATGAAGCATGACAATTGTTGGGATAAAATGATTTCAGATGTGATTCATGAAAGTGTTTATTTAGTTTGAAGTAGTGCATGTCCTATTTCCTATTAATTGGTCCAGTTATCAGGAGTTTTAAGTTTTTTCGGGTTCATAACTTTAAACCTGAAGACAGAGAACATAAAGCTTTGACTAGAATCCAGGATAGAAAAGCTCTCCATTGCAAATTTAGGAGGAGATCATTATATGATTGCACAAAGACCGCCCAAGCAGTGAAGATGATCAGATGGTGATTAGTTTGGCTTTATTAAAGTTATAAGGATGCTTCCTTCCCGGGAAGGCCAGAAGCGGCCAGAGACAGGCTAGGAGTAAAAATCAGTATCAACCAACCACAGACATTATTGCACATAATGATCTCCAGTTGGCAATGATGTTTCTCCCTGAAGTCTGAGGAAGAGCGAGGGTTAGTCACAGAGCACAGATCAGCACCTAAGAAATAGGGTTGAACAAGGACACAGAGATGATTTAAAAGAAATAACAGAAGCAGACATGATATAAGGAAACATACATTATACTGTATTATAAAAAATAGTGTTTTATACATCACCATGTGTATATCCAATCATCAGAAAGAGATAGGGGGAAACTGATATCTTACATTAGGTGCTTGAGTTGCTGATAGTAAAACATAGAAAGGCTATTGTATGTTGTTAGAAGAGAAACCTGTACTGGCATTCAGCTGCAGGACCTACAGAACCACCTTAACACAGCTTCTCACCTGGCAGCAGAATAAAAAAACACCCTGTACACTGTGTCTCTGCTGGCAGAAGATACAAGAAAAAGCTGATTCCAAACAAGGTTTATCTCAGCACACAAGACCAAACTAATGGTTGTTAGAAAGAGAGGATGCCTGTGAAAGAATAAACAAAATGAAACTCTACTGAAATTCTTTCCAAAATGATTTGGGATGGTGCTATACTTTGCCAAAGGTGTGTGAATGTGGTAAAGCATGCGGCCAGTGTCGCTGCTTTGCCTGCTGCAGAAGACAGGAAACACACCTGCAGGGGGATCGGCCAGTGTGTTTTGAGTTGGACCACAATCACTAAGGACAAACAATGCTCTCCTGGGATTCTATGGAAAGACAAAGGGAAGTTTGGCATGAAAGAGAGGAAGAAAACAAATGTGCTTACACTGGTCTCGCTAGGAAGAGATGTCATTTTGGTCTGGGCTTCTTCTTTTATTCCAAAGAAAGGTGTTCCACCTAAATATTACAAAATGTAATGGTTTTAAAGTGTCAAAGCATCATTTATACCTTAAATGTCAAATAACTTGAAAAGAAAAGAAAGCCACTACAGAAGCATATTTTACTTATGAATGCCATTACATGCAGGTGTGGAAAAGTAATTCTCAAGTTATTAATGTGTATTCATTAAAATCATATTTCAATTTAATGAATCCTTTTTAGTACTGGCTCTGTTGCAGCACACGTCTGGAAGTCAAAAGATCCTACAGCTCTCTTTGCATGGCTTTCTTTTTTTTCACCTGAATGACAAACATAAAAATACACAGGAACTGTTTACATATTTGTATTACGTCTTACAGTAAACATATAAATTGTATAATTAAGACGATCCATCCAAATTTCAAAGTCAATTTACCTTTCTTAACTTCTAAAATCTTGTGAATGAGAACATATTAAAAAAGCTTTACCACGTATTTATATTAGTTAAATATACTCTTAGAGAAACACATGACTTATTGAACTTTCATTGTTTATTTCACAAAAACGTAGCCTAAATGCTGAATCAGTGTGTGAAAAAAATTCCACCCGTACTGCTTCTATAGTAATTAAGAAGATAAGTTGCAGCCAGGTTCTGCTGATCAAATATACTTCAATAACCAATCATTTCTATAAAAGCTGAAGTTTTGGCAGTTCATTTTTTTGGGAAGCATTCAGATGTGTGTGAACTATAATGCCAAGGAGGAAAGATATAATGAACGATCTTAGAGATAATGCTAATCTGGGAGGGTTTTCAAGAACCAAACTATCCATGACACCATCATTCCACAGTGAAAAAAAAGGTTATTCACAAGTAAAAATAGTGGACAAGCAAGTTCACATCAAGTCGCATTGTGCAATGTTTAGAAAAGAAAAGAAAAGAAAAAAACCCAAGCGCTACATGTCAGACTCTACAGACCTCAGCGTGTTAAGTGTTAAAGTTCATAACAGTAGAATTAGAAGAAGACTGAACCAGAATGGCTTGTTTAAAAGGAGAAAGCCTTCAAAGCTTCAGTGTTAAGCCTTGTCATTGAAAGTTGGTTGGGAAGGAAAAGTACCCTTTAGAAGAATGGCCAACAAAGACAACCTTCATTGTTCCGTGAGCTATAAAATGTCAAAAGATGATATCACATGGAGGTGAGTCTTCTTTGTGTCAAAGTTGACCTGTTCATTCACACCTGTAAAGTTCACTTCTTGCAGGTAACAGGCTGTACGGGAGACGATTTGTTTTCCTTTTCTTTTTTTGTCACCTGTGAAAATGATAACATCTAGCTGCTAAGCATTGTTTGCACTTTCTGGACCTGAGGGCTAATTATTCCTTGGGGGCATCCCTGGGTTCAGAAGCAATGCATTTTTGTGCATGACTAGCAGCAAACATGCCCTTTCAGAATATCAGTGATTCTTGACCAGAACTCATCTGCAAACATTCTCATCTGTGATAAATTAGCTCCAAAGCCTTGAAATGGCTCATCATAGATAACACATAGGTGAATGCGTTTCTATTTGGAAAAAGGAGATGTTGCTGATTAAATTAATCTTTATTTTCATTTGAATGAAAGATAAAAAGTGAAAGAATTATTTGCTCATCTGTAACCTCTGAGCCTGAACAAATTGTCCAGAATTCTTTCAGAAGTGTATGATCTCAGACTTGGATTATTATGATCCGTAAAGGTTCCCTGTCCAGGGATATCAGTCTTTCTCTGAGCAATACTATCATCCCTGATGATAAGAGATGTTATGATGAACTATTACCAAACTTTTGTTCCCAGTCCACATTCACATACTGTACTTCCTCTAACAAAGCCTGAAAAAGAAATAAGAAGATAATCAGTATTTGTACTTGAGGGCATAGTTTTTACAATATCCAGATAACCAGATGTAATAAAAAAAAAACCTTAAGCATTAATTTTGTACCCACATTTATAAAAAAAAAATGTAGCAGCACTGGAACTGCAAAATGGATGTTTTTTTTTACAAGTGCATTGTTATCTTTGGTCAGTTCTCAGAAAAAAATAGGATGGCTGCAGGAAACAAAAAGACAGAGACAAGATTGTATTGCTTTAAAAAAAATCAGACATCACAACATGCTTGGCATTATTTAACAGTACAGACCATACACCTCAGCTCCCCCTGAATTATTCAATTTACACTGAAATCCCAAAACTAGCAAATCATAATCTGCAGACATTTCATCAGTCACAACAGCTCAGCTGCAGCCGTATCTGCAGCATCACCGGGCTTTGTGTGGAAAAGCAGCGGGGAGCTTATAGCTGAAACAGAGGATGAATGGCACACCTGTGAAATAGAGAGTAGCAAGATATGAAGCACAAAAAAAGGTGCTGACATTGAGCAAAAATGAAAAATGATGATACCAGTTATACTATACTAGATAAATAATCACAGACATACAATTCACTTCTAAAACTAATGATTTTATCCAACGTCTAGATTTAAAAGAGCCAGAGGGAGCTCATGTGAACATTGGGATTACTTACAAACTGAACAAAGATAGACAAGTCAACAAGTTTCTTCCTTTGAGAAAGCAGTATGACACTGTAAGGCCGTAATATGCAAGACTGAAAAACACATCTCCTTCTCTAATAAGGTATTAGTGTCCTTCAGACCAAAACTAACAAGCATATTAGACATTGTGTTTGCAGCACAGTAGTAATTTTCACCAGACCCAAGAGTGTCTGCCACAAAAATGAAGACTGAGGAGCATCACCAACAATAACTGAAATTGTGGTGAAAGAGTATGAGTTTATCGAATGAACTGTCCAGTTATTGCAATCCTGCCTGGTAACAGAGTAATTCTGTGCAAGTATCAGCTGCCAAGTATGAAGTTAGACAGGAGGTCTCAATTACTCTCAATTTCCTCCACTGCAAACATCACTGCCAGAAGCCAAAAGTACACTAGTTGGTTTAAACCACAGAACACGCAACACAGGAAAATAATAGTATGGACAGTAAACAGAAAAAAAAAAACACGATGACACTAGCTCATGTATAAACACATTTAAGAAAATCATTATGATTATTATTTTGCATCTTACATTTCGCTGTAAGTTTAAGTCTTCTAATGTAAGTTTGAAACTTTAGCCTAAGCTGAGAGTGCAGTTGCATGAGCAGAAACTAGGAACAGGCCACCAATTAAAACATGTCCTGCCTAATAAACAGTTCCTGGATTTGATTTACCATCAGCTGGGAGGGCTCCAGTACATATAGACACCGTGCCAGAAAATCAGCCGAGAATCAGATTGCAGATATGCATAATTTGGAAGAGACATGTACCGCAAAGGAAATCCAAATGATGAACAAATCATAGATAATGATAACAAAAAAAGTTCACTCATGAGTGAACAGCCAGTTAAAAGTAATGACTTTACAGTAACGGGAAATTAACAAAACGCATCTGAAGTGTTCTCTTTTGTGCTTTAAATACAGTCTCACACCTTGCTACCCTCAGTAACATGCCAGTTTGAGCAACTGTGGTTGCAGGTCATTTCTTGCCACATCAAAGGAAGAAAGAGGAAGAGAACACATCTGATGTACAGTAATCACTGCCACAAGGGAGGAAAATCCAATTGTGGCTTAGCAGGAGGAGAGGATTGTTATTGAAGGGAAAGGATAGAGGTTACAGTAATGTGGTGTTAACACTGTAATGGAGCAACACCAAGGTGTTCATTCAGAATGCCAGAGATAACAGATTCAAGACATACAATGTCAATAAAATGTTTCTTACCCCAAAATTAGATGGTGAAACATCAAATCATGCCAGATTGTATACAACTATAGAGTCTACAACAGAACTTTGTGACAGCCGACCAAAAGACATTGTATTTTCAATGCACCAGGTTTGACCCCTTATATCGGCATTTAAGGATATGCTGGACTTTAAAGGAATAGGCCACCGTCTTTGCATACCGACATATGTTCTTACCTTACCT
>JAPMNP010676430.1:0-10735 GCA_029874935.1 Atherina boyeri | reverse complement strand
CCTTTTCAATGAGACCTGGTTTAGGCAGAAGAATGAAACATCAGACAAAAAATTATACTAAAAAGTGAGAAAGGCGAAAGACAGGTTGCAAAACAATTTTCAGTGTTACAGAAACTACAAGGAGCTAAAAACAATACCTACAGTTTTAAGGAAACCTTTACCTCAAAGTGATCAAGTGATATGTTTGTTCAGATTTCTTTGCAAAGTAGTTTTTCTAGAATCTAGATGTTGAGCTAATGCTTTTCTATTGTATCTAGACTCTAGATACAATAGAAAAGCATGAGCTCAATTTTTCTTGAAAACTTTAGTCTGGTCCAGTTATATTCTTAATTTAAATAAACATTAAGAAATAACTGAAAACAGACTACAATAATTTAAGTTCATATTCATGGAACAATCAAAGATGATATTATCTTTGTGGCATGGTTTATTAACTAGTATTCATTAGGTGATAGTACACTAAATGAGCGGTCTAACGTTGTCTTTAGATGGAGCTTTTGAACCCAACGCTTTCCCAAAAACTTTGGTTTCTGAGGTTTTGAATACCACATTAGGGTAGTGTTAATGCAAACACAGTAAGCATGTGTCTACATCGTCAGCTATATTACTCAGGAAGGCTGTAATGCTTAAATGATGTTGATAGCTCAGACTGAGCAGGAAAAACATGCATCAAACTAAGAGAATTCCACAATAGACCTCACTTTTTAGTAGAAAGCAGAGTGAGTTCTATGTTTTATACTTTTTAAAGCATGAGCCAACAATCTAAATGTTGCTACTGAAATGTACCAATCTTGCTTTTCTATTTTATTCCTGCTGTGACCCATCTTCCTCAAGGTTGCTGTGCATTTATATGTGTGTTTTTTTTCTTCTTTTTTACATAGTGTGGTGGTGCATTTATGAGTTACTGTTCCTGGTGTATGAGCTGGAACCATTGTCTTCCTGACGATTGTTTTTGCACAGAAAGCCAGTTCTCCTATGTTGTTTTTTTTCTCAGTAAAAATCTCTCCTTCTTAACAGTAAAATAAAATAGTTGTTATAACACACAATACTGTATATGTTTGGGATATTTGTTCACTGTAAGTTCTCCCTATGAGTGAGCATGAGTTGGTTGTTTGTCTGTCTTTGTTGGCCCTGCAATGGACAGGTGACCTGTCCAGGGTGGACCCTGCCTCTTGTCTGCTAATTGCTGCGATAGGCTCCTGGCCCCCACGACCCTGAACTGGATTAAGCATTATAGAAAAATGAATTAATGAAATATTACATTTTTGTTGCATTTTGTCATGTTCACATTTGACACATCTGTCAGTTATTCCTCAGCCTTTGTTGTTTTTTCATTCTGTGTATTGGCAGGTATTGGCTACAGTGTTGTGCGTGTCCCCATGGCCAGCTGTGACTTCTCCACCCGCCTTTACACTTATGCTGACAAACCTGGAGACTACAACCTGAGCAGTTTCACTTTGGCCCCTGAGGACATCAAAATGAAGGTCTCTATCTTTGTTGTCACACAAAAACATGTCCATCTTCCTGTTTCTTTATTTCTGTCCTCCTCTTCTTTGTCTCAGATCCCTCTCCTGCAGCATGCCCAGGCCATGTCTCCTAATCCCCTATCCCTATTGGCCAGTGCCTGGAGCGCCCCTGCCTGGATGAAAACCAATAATGCACTCACAGGAAAGGGCTCCCTGAAGGGCCAGCCAGGGGGAAAGGAGCATAAAACATGGGCTCAGTACTATATCAGGTGACTTCTATGGCTTTAGCTTGTGGTGATGTTGCATAATGGAGGGGTTTGATTAAAAAAAAACAAAAAAAAACATATTCTGATGTCTGCTTTTATTCTTCCTCCCAGGTTCTTTGAGGAATATGCTAAATATAACTTGACCTTTTGGGCAGTGACTACAGGAAATGAGCCCTCTGCAGGACGTATGACAAACTACAGGTCTTTTCTCACATGACTTTAGAACTGATTTCATCAGTAACAACATGAAGCATCCATATGGTTTCTAGCATCTTTTTCTCTCTTTAGTTTTCAGGCTCTGGGTTTTACTCCTGAGGAGCAGAGGGACTGGGTGGCTATGGACTTGGGCCCTGCTCTGCATGCCTCATCATTCCCCCACACACACGTCATCATTCTGGATGATAACCGTCTACTGCTGCCCCACTGGGCCAAAGTGGTGAGTCCAAAGATGGAGCAATATAGTACTGGGGAAGGTCATGGCTTACTGTAATTTACCTGAAGCTACACTGATGAGAGAGACTGGGAGTGTCAACATAAACTTATATAAAGAATATATGCAGTATAGTACGATAAAGGTGTTTCGATGTTGGGGAAAAGCTTTTTTTTTTTTAAAAAAACAAAAAAACAAAGCTATCATTAAATTTGCGATGAATTTAGTCATATATGCCATCACTTCACCTTCAATATGTAGTCGATGAACAGCCAAAGAGCAAAAGACGAAGTTGAAAAACCTTAGGGACCCTAAGGGTTGTTCCATGAAGGGAGATTCGTGGCAAAGCAAGCTGTGTGGAGCTTAAAATCTGAGTTTTCAGTGTTACAGAGGTGGATGTCTTGTTAGATTATCATGGCAACTTAAAATTAACTTATTGCCAGCTCTTGAGCAGTTTATGATCAGATAAAAAAAAAAGAAAAAAGATGCCATCAATTCACAAATTCTCACTCTAGTTATATCCTTGATGGCAATCAGACCAAGAATGACATTTAATATAATTAGGCAGAAGTAATGGAAGTTCATGTTTGACATTGCAACTAAATTCAAATGACATAGTTGAAATTAAATAAACATCAAATTGGAATATGTTTGGACTGTGTTAAAGTAGATCGGGCCAAATTGGTAAATTAAAGCTAAAATAGCGCATTTGTTTTTTTATATGAAACACAACTAATATAATATTGATGTTAGTAATTTTAACACTAGAAGGCATTTTCATGGTAAATGGCTTGCACTTGTATAGCGCTTTCCAGCCGTACACCTACAGCCTCAAAGCACTTCACACTGCAGACATTCACTCATTCACACACCGTTTGCCTGTCGTATTTTCATAGCAAGTATCACAGCCTATCGTCTTCTAAAAGATAGTTGCAGGATGCATTTTATTAGCAGATGCAGCCTGATCACAGCACTGGAAACTCAGGGATGAAAGTAATTTTCTTTGTTTTTACAGGTCTTAAATGATGTTCATGCAGCTCGATACATTCATGGTGTGGCAGTCCATTGGTACCTGGACAAACTTGTCCCTGCTGAGATAAGCTTGGGAGTGACCCATCATCTTTACCCAGAGTATTACCTGTTTGGCACTGAGGCCTGCGCTGGCTGGAACCCGCTAGACAGGGGGGTGAAGCTGGGAAGCTGGGACAGGGCCGAACAGTATGCCCATGACATTATAGAGGTGAGATCATCTGATCTTGCTCCATGCATGAGGGTTATGCTTGTTCAGTCAGATCCACTGTAGCAGATGTCAGTTTAACAAGCTGTGAGCTGTCCCTAGAAAGGTGAGTCACCTCCCTTCATGCTGCAGTGCAGGTTGCAAGTTACACTCTGCTGCGCACACTACACAGAAACTGCCTGCAAGCCAGCAAAGCAAGCTGGAACTGGTGTTTTGTTTCTTCTTTATTCACTCTCACTCAAGGGAAATTGGACTCCTTCCATTCAATCCATTTTGCATGGGCTCATTCAGACTCTGGACATATCCAGAATCAGGAGGAAATCGATCATGTTGAAGTGCTGTCCCTCTGCATTTTAACTAGATGCTAGGCAACATTTCAACAGATTCACTTGATGAAAAGACCAATACTATTGCACAGTCTCACGACACACAAGACGGTAGATACTAAACAGTTATGTGTTTGTTGTTTTTTTTTCCGTTTTAGGACTTAAATCACTACGTAGTGGGCTGGACTGATTGGAATCTTGCACTGGATCAAACTGGTGGGCCAAACTGGGTTAAAAACTTTGTGGACAGCCCTGTTATAGTGGATGCAAAGCGTGATGTTTTCTATAAGCAGCCAACTTTTTATAGCATGGCCCACTTCAGGTAAAACTCTGTCTTACATTATCTTTGTTCACATTGAATGCCATCTATTCCATCTATTCCTTTTTACAAGGTGTATATATATCTTCTTTTTTTTCTTCACACAGCAAGTTCTTGTGGGAGGGATCACAGAAGGTGGGGGTGTCTGCCAGTGAAGAAACAAAGCTGGAATTCTCTGCCTTCATCAGACCAGATGACTCTGTGGTGCTCATCATACTCAACAGGTATTAACATTAAATCTGCATGAATACATGCAGTTAACCATTAAATATAAAACTGTATGCATGTGTTTTTGCAGGTCACCATCAGAGGTCCAATTTGAAGTCTGGGATCCTGCTGTGGGGCACATTCCATGCACTGCGTCAGCTCATTCACTGCTCACACTTGCTTGGAACACACACTGAGCTTTAACACAAATTCACATAACTGAACATTTATCTGCACATTTCACATGCAAGCCAAAGTAAATTAATTTGAATAAAATCATACTGAAACCATTTCATTACCAAAGCTGTTATTACATTAAATTAATCACAATGCCTCTTTTTTTTGAAGAGCTGATGCAATTTCCTGACATCTTAAATGTCTGTGACCTTTGGTGTAAGTACTACAGGCAGTACATCAACTATAACATGAATTTCCACCTTTGCAGAGATGCCAAAATTTAGGCTGAGGAGTGATGCACTTGGCACTACTCCACCCCCTGCAGTCTGCCTTTTTTGGGATGTTTAAACTAAACTACCCTTCAAACACATTAATACAAAGTGCAAACAGTAAATAGCGATGGGCAGTGAATGTTTCCTCTTTCAGGTGCAATCTACGAATCATGTGTTTAACTGGCAGAACTAAAGCTATGCAATAGCCAGCTGGTTGGTTAATGACCAATTTTTTTTCCTTGTAATTTCTTCCATCACATGTCCATTTCATAAATTTAAAGGATTAGACCATTAACACCTAATGCTAATTGCTAACGGTCTAATCTGATTCCATAATTCATGCTGAACTAAAGCCACAAATGGGGTCGTAAGACTCAGAGAACGGCTAGATGAACAGGGGAAAGGTAAAACTCAATTGGTTAACTTGAGGGGAGGTGGAAAATGGGCATATTTGCCCAAATGGTGGTGTGTCACTTTAAGAGGCCAAAGTTGAAAACATTTGGTTATTTGAGCTATTTTTCACTTAAGTTAACCAGTTTATTTTAATAACGAAATGAAACTGTTAACGGTGTGTTCAGTTGCAAATGGGATGTGGAAGTTACCATCTTGTTTCTTTTAAGTGAACTTTATAACAGCAGATGAGAATTTGATTTTTATCACAAAGCAAAAATGCAAAAGCAGATTATTTTCAATTTCCTGCTTCTGAGGCACAGAAAATTATTATCCAAAGAGTTGTTGGGTCACTTCAGACACATAAGTATTCTTTCAAGTACATATTTCTTATCACATCACCTAAATGATGTTTTATTGAAAAAAAGTTAAATTTAGCCATTTTTCAGCACAATCCTTATGGTACAGACTTCAAAATAGTATAATTTTGCTAATAAGAATGCTAAAATGTGACCCGTCTAAATAAAAACATGATACCCAGGAGTAAATAACTCCTCAGTTACCAGATTACCTTGTACAGCAGCTCACTGGTGAGCTGGTGCCTTAATTCTCAGCTTTAAGTATCCTCACATTGTCAAATCACTGGAGAAAATTTTTGAAATGATGTACAGAATTTGTAAATGCTTTCTTCTTTTGCTATTTAATTTTATTGTAAATAAAGCACATATTGTTCAAAATGTTTTGTATCAACTTTCTGAGTGCAGAGGAAATAAAATGCCACATTAAATGGGCTGTCACCAATTAAACATTACAGTTTTTTGTCAATTTATTAATACATCATAGACTTTTTAATATATATAATATACAGTTTGATAACCATGTATTTCACATTTGCATCTCAATTCTCAATGGTTGTTTTTCTTTGCAAACCTTAAATTGTTGGATTGAAATTATTTACATCAAAAGAAGTGATAAAAATGCAAAACAAAAGACAATCATAAACAAGAATAGAATGACAGAAGGATGCCATTTTTTTTATAATATATACATGAGGAGGGGTATGGGAAATCTAAAGCATCAGATAAGGGGCCAAGCTCTGATTTAATTTCATTCCCTTGCTGGTATGTTTATAGTTACAGACTGACGAGTCCTGGAAGGTGCAACAAATCCCTTCCTTTCATCTGAAGTCACAGCTTCTGCTTGTGGCCTTTTTAGCGTGATTCCTATAAAATACTTTGAGTTTTTATTGAAGCACACTACTGAGTGCTGACGCAATAAAGGGAGCTCCTTTACAATCCAATAAAACACTGCCAAGTCTGTAAACATGTTCAACCAACATACACCTGGCACAATCCCCCACAGAAAAATAATGATAAACAGTATTTATCTCTTTGGGGGCCAATGGATGTTTATGTTATGTCCTGTCTGTCATGTAAAGGATGAATGTATCTAGTAATTTTTTTACATGTGCCTTATGGGGCTCAGTTGCAGGATTTAGCACATCCTTGAGTAAAGATGTCATTGTATACAATATAAAGTCTGGCATTTCCCCAGCATAGTGTATTGCAGCAGTACATTTATAGAAAGACGTAGATGGAGTTTGCTTAAGAAGTGGAAGAGAGAAGATGGGCAGGATGAGCATCAATCATTAGGCAGAAAAAAGAAAAATCAAAAACATGGATTAAGCAAACCACAGTGGATTGTTAAGACGTCTGTATAGTACATGGTTGAGGAAGAAGGCATTAAAATAAAAAATAAAAATACAGAAAGTCAAATTGAGATGATTATGACTGCAACAGAGATGAACGGAGGAAAGTGAGAAGCGTCTTGTTGTATGTGGGCGAGAGGA
This sequence comes from Atherina boyeri, assembly GCA_029874935.1. NCBI lineage: Eukaryota > Metazoa > Chordata > Actinopteri > Atheriniformes > Atherinidae > Atherina > Atherina boyeri. The sequence goes on along the minus strand of JAPMNP010676430.1, from coordinate 3,796 downwards.
ACCGAAGGATGAGACAGGTGGGTGTCTCAGAAGGACCATCTCTCCTGCGTGCGAGGGTCCACAGAGAGGGAGGGGGACTCTGATGGGGTCTGGCTGCTGCTGTCTTCTCCGTTCAAACTCATCCTACACACTGGACATGTGTCATGCTGCACGGCCAGACAACAAAATACACATTAGCTTATTGCAATATCTAGTGGGGGGATTTTAGCTGCAGATTTTTTTTATGTTAGTCCCCTTTTACAAAATGATTAGGCTTTTTCTATATTTGGGTGCTCTAATCAAATGTGTCAGCTTAACATACAAATTAATGATCAACCCAAATGCAGAAATGTATTATCAGTTACATTAAAGAGATCTATCCAACCACAAGTATATATAAGAATTCTGTATCCATTAACCATATATAATAATTTCTTACACAGTCTCTTTTACATGAGACATTCATGAGTCTTTTGGGAGTTGTGGTAGACTTGTTGGATAGCTTACTACTAGTCATTGTTTTAAGAAAGATTTAAAAATTGAAAAGTTTTGCAAGGCTTTTCGATCAGTTTTATTTAGTATGTTTGGGTTGGACTGAAAGAACTGTAAGTCACTGCAGAGCAGTAACGGGACACATTGTTCAGCCAACATGCCAGTAACAGACATTCTTTTCTTAAAAAAGAAATTAAGTAAACAAATGACTGATATAATTCTGACATAGTTTAATATCACCATACTTTGTTAAGATGAGCTGCAATACAAATATTGCTTCATAGTACTTTTTACTTTACTTTTTTTTTAAAGTATTTTTCCCCTTTATTTTCAACTTCCCTTGCAGAAATATTCTCAAACACAGCAACACACTAGCTACATAATTGTAAAGGATATCCTATAATGTATACAGTTAGTAAAAAGGAATTAGGAAGAATAGCATCACTCCATCAACAGTAAGCTCAGGGGAGCACTCAAATTCACCAACATATTTCCATGATGATAACCTGATAACCCCAACTTGTGTTTAAAGGTTTTTACTTCTTAAAAATCCTTATAAGCACTGTGAATACATCACCTACACAGCAATATTTTCATTTTATCTATCACTGACTGAATTATATTCTATAGTTTTCTTTTTGAGACTCACCATTTCCAGCCATGGTACTATACAGTCTGAGTGAAAGAAGTGGTTACAGGGTAGCTGTCTGACTGGCTCTCCCACTGTGAAGTCCTCTTTGCACACCGGACATTCCATACAGCAGTCTACAGGAGTGAAAATGGTAACGTCTTTTAATCCTTAACTATATCAGACCCTCTTGATGAGGGAAAACAAAAAGTATAATGCCTTAAAGTTGGGCTTTTCAAGAAACAGTGCCATCCACCAAACTGTTTGCAGGATTAAAAGTCTGAGCAAAAAATTTTGAGAATGTAGTGGCACAAATAAAACCTTAGTGATGTATTCAAAAACATAAAGAGAAAGAGTTTTTTCAAAGCTCGGCTACACAACCAATCACGCAGTCACAGTAGAGTGATAAAATAGGACAGCATGCACAGAAGAAGTGAATTAGAACCGACCCAAAAAGGGATTAGAGCGCCGAGAAATGAGCAAGTCACACAAGCTGTTGAACTGTCGAGGTTAACGGGCATTTTTCTCCTGAACAGACACAGTTTCCGTGGATTTTATCAGCATGTAGCAACAGCATAAATTTAATTCCTGTTTTTCAAATTGTTGCTTGTGTTTTTACTTCTGTCCTTTTTCACCATCTTGGTTTTATTTCTGACCAGTGTTTTTTTTTTTTTCTAAATGTACAGTACTTTGGTCATTCTCATTGTTGTTTTTACAGTGCTCTATAAATAAAGATGGTATGATATATGCAGCTTCTAAATAATGCCTCTCATTACCTATTAGAGGTTGAGAGGCAGGACCTACCATTCGCTATGGCACTTTTTTCTCTTAAAAAATTGAGATGAAATGGGAGGTAAATGTCTAATTTCATGACAATGACAACCTGTTTCTACATATGCATATACAGCTAAGTTAGGATTGGATGATAAGTTCATTGCTTTGCAATTTAAAAGTTATACCATAGCTTGTTATTGCCTCCAAATGACTAAATAATTTGTAAAGATGCAGCATACAGTAACATCAGCTTAAACAGGTAAGAAAAGTAAAAAAAAAACAAAACAAAAAAAACCAACCTAAAACTAAAGAGTAGTGATGAGTTTAAATGCAAACCTTAGCCATGGCACAACTACAGTTTTTACTTTTAGGGTGTAAGAGGGAACTGAGAAGACTGTGGGGTAAGAAAGGGGCAACAGGAACAAAATGTGACAAACCTGCTTGTTCCTGAGAAATATTGACAGTTGGGAGAGAAGAGATCTTCTCTTTCTCTGCTGGAGGAGGTCCTGTGTTCTCCAACTGTCCTAGTAACTACACAAACACACACATAAACATGAACTCAAGAAAAACAAAATGAAAAAAGCAAACACAAGCTTATTGAAAAGTTAAGTTTACCTGTGTTATCACTGCATCTAACCCACCCTGTCCCCATGCATAATCCCCCGGGTTAGAGTGCAGCATCCCTGTCCTGGAAGAAACACACAAAGCTAAAATTAATGCAACATAATTTTCAAGTACCATTAACATTAATTTTACTGCAATGTCATTTTACCATGATAAGGGAGGCGAGCCAGGGACTCCAGAGTTGGCAAAGAGACCCGCAAGAAACTGTTGTACAATTCTGAAAAACAGAAAAACATGCAATAGTTAAATGGGCTATATGCAGTTTTCTGAAATTTCAACTCACGACTGACACCTTTGGCGGAAAAATGGAACTGCACTTTCTTTCTGCTCGTTCTCGCTGCACGCACTCGTAGTCTGGCGTGGAGTTTCTGTTGGTGTCTGCATTGTGCTGGGTCGCTCTGTGTATTCGCACAATCCATTGCGTTGAATTGTATTCACCGCCTGCGAGTTTAGGCTGATTGTTTACTACAGGTGCGGCAGCGTGATCTGAATCGTTAACACGAACGCGCTTGACGTCACATCCGCAGACACAGCGTGCGAAAAATCGGACCAGACAGAAACAAGGAAAAATTGGCTCCAGGCTTATAGGTGCACCCGCGGAGAGCCGACAAGGTGTCAGTATGCTCGTCAGAAGATGTTTGAGTCATAAATGGTCAAACAAAAAGGCTACTGTTACGTTTATTTTAGGAAAAACCTGCATGTTTAAGCTAAATGGCAAGTCCGCTGCATATTGTACCGGTAGTCATATTAAATAACAAGTTGTACGGGCTCAGGTTGCTTCTGCTTTAGTAGGACTGCAGTCCTACTAAAAACATGGTCAGTACAGGGGCGGTGTGTGGCGCAGTGGGTTGGGCGCCTGCCCTACCGCCCCATGTGCACTGGCTACAGATCCTCAATTGCAGTCGGTCCAGATTCGATTCCCTGCCTTGGACCCTTTCTGCATGTCATTCCCTGTTCTCTCTGACCCCTTTCCTGTCAAGTAACTTTCATATAAAAGGTCACCAAAGCCAAAAAAAAAGAAAAGAAAAAACGTATGGTCAGTACAATAAAAAAGTGCAGGTTTTCTGGGGCAAAAATGAGGTTCAGTTGCAAGACTGCGACTCGCAGCCAGATCTTGTTGACGGTGCTGCCGGATAAATGTAATAAAGCAGCAAAGAAGGAAAAAAAAAAAATCTAAATGTGATGCAGGCGGAACGTGGATGAGAATAGTTCTTCTTTTTCCCTTTAACCCTCGTGGGCCCTTAGTGGGTCAAAAAGACCCACGTCCTGCGATGCGTTTTGGGACCCCGGTACGAGCCG